>JAKJHU010000330.1:0-47500 GCA_022316685.1 Progne subis subis
TCTGGTTGAAGCCTTCCCACATTCCCCACACTTGTATGGCCTTTCTCCGTGGATATTCTGGTGGCAGATCAAGTGGGAGCTCTGTGGAAGCTCTTCCCACATTGTCACACTAGGGCCTTCCCTGGTGTGGATCCTCTGGTGGCGGATCAGGTGGAGATGTGGCTGAAGCTCTTCCCACATTCTCCCACTTGTAGGGCCCTCTCTCCAGTGTTCCTCTGGTGGCAGATCAGGTGGGATCTCTGGCTGAAGCTCTTCCCGCATTCCCCGCACTCTCGGGCCTCTCTCCAGTGTGGATGCGCCGGGGGTCACAAGGGTGGAATTGTGCTTGAAGCCCTTCCCACATTCCCCCACATTTGTAGGATTGATCCCCAGTTTGGATCATCTGTTGCTGGATCAGGTGGGAGCTCTGGCTGAAGCTCTGTCCATCTTCCTGGCACAGTCCAGGTCTTCCATTCTAAGCACCCTGGGATGGGTTTGGAACCTCTCCTCATGCAGGATCTCTGGGCTTTTCCTTCCCATTTATTCCTGCACCATGGAGCTGCTCAAAACGGCCTCTTCCACAAGGTTCTGCCCTCGGGATTCGTTCTCCCGGGTCTCCATCCTCATCTCCTTTTCTGGGGGAGGAAGGACAAGGAGGGATGGGATTTGCCTCCATGTCGAGAGAAGGGGAAGGAGATCCTCCCAGTGCATGCCCGGTAAGACGGCGTGGCAGCGGGGTGTCCTGCAGCCAGGGGCCATGCTGGGCTGGGAGATGGAGCAGGAGAGAGAGGGGAAAGGGGCACTGACTTCCTCCTCACCTGCCTGGCTGTCCCGGGCATCTTCCTCGCAGCCCAAACTACAAAAATAAAAATTAAACTAAAAATACAGTAGCAAAATAAAAAAATGCTGACAGAGTCAGAATACAACCTGACACCCAGTTATTCAGGGTGTTGCTTGCAGTGCAATCAAATTGTGGCTGCAGTCCTCCCGGAGTGACAGGTGTGGTTTTGTGGAAGCATTGCTCCTGTAGAAGGGTGTAGTTTTCCTCTGAAGGTCCAGTGGTGGTGTAGATAGTCTGGTCTTCTCTGGGATCCAGTGGAAACCAGCTGCTTCTGGTGTTTAAATCTCAGCTTATATCCAGGTGGGAATGCTTGGCTCCTCCCTCTGGGTGGAGCATCTCACAATGGGATGATGTAATTTTATCAGTCATGCAGTGAGAGGCAATGGCCCATTAACAGAAGATATCTCCCTGGAGGAGGATGGGTCATGGAAGAGATAAAGAACACTGCCCCATTTGGTTTTAACAGCTGGGCCATTAACCAAAGATATCGCCCTGGAGTTATGAGAAATGGGTCATGGAACAGTTTTTACTTGGATCTCCAGTTGGTTTGTTTTCAAACTAGCACACTGGGAGAAGTGGGACCACGCTGGGAAACTACTGTGAGAAGTTTGGAGTGACTGGTCTACATTGTGGGTGACTGGGCAGGACTGGGAGCATGCAGGGAGGGACTGGGATCATCTGTGGAGTGACTGGGACTATACTAGGGGCAACTGGGAGAACTGGGAACACACGGGAGGAAAGTGGGAGCAACTGGGAGCAACTGGGACCATGCTGGGGCAAACTGCATCATAATGGGGAATGACTGGCAGTGACTGGGCTCATACTGGGAGTGCTGACAAAACTGAAAGCACACAGGGTGGGGGCAACTATGCTGATACTGGGAGCAGCCTCTTCTGGCACCAGGACCACTGAACCCCTTTCCAGTGAGATATGAACTTCAAAGGAATTAATTTTAGAAAAGTTAAGGTTTTAGCTAAGATAAGCTTTGCCTGAATTAGTTAAAGTAGATAGATAGATAGATACTTGCTGGAAATTTAGGAGTCAATGATTAGTTGAAAGGAATTGGATCTAAAATAACAATCCCAGATCTAAATAACTAATTGTTTGTCATTTTTGTATTTGTTAGCTGTGTTTATAATGAGAAACAGAAGAAACTGGTAAATAGATCTAAGAACACAGACAACTGTAAATCTTCTAACATCCCATTGAAACAGTCAGAAACAGGAAACTGGAGTTCTACCAGGTTCCATTTGTCCTGTTATCCATTGAAAAGGTTGAAAGTTTAGAATGAGAAGACTCTCCTTGCTTCCTCTTTTTATGACCCCTCCCCATAAAAGAGACCACTGACCTAATTCAAAGAACAAACTATGCATGCTTAATGGCCTTTTATCTAATTATAATAAAAGCGGAGGATGCCAAGCATTAGTGTTATGAATGTATTAGTATTTGGGGTATTCAACACTTATGTAAATAAATAGAGTCTGTAATCACTTGTAACTTTGCAGTGCATATTAGGGAGCGATCCCACGCAGCTGCCCATCGCATTAAACCTACACTTTCTAACTCTAACCTCTTAGAGAGTCTTTTGTCCATCACAGTTGGATATTGACATTAGATCAATATCCATATTTTAATAAATCACCCATCATCCTGCCCCTCCAGCCCTAGCACCCCTCGCGGGTCCCAGCAATCCCAGGTGTCCTCCACTCTTGGGGTCCCCGCTTTGGGGTTCTGGGGGTCTCCTCTCTCAGGGGTCTCGCTTAGGGAAACTGCAGCTTTCCTGAGGATCCCCAAACCTGGTGTCACTGCCCCCCACCAGTCCCGTGCGGTCTCCACATGGCACCGGCAGAGCTCGGAGGGCCCGGCCGGGGAAGCCCAACCCCCCTGTGTGGGCACCCACATCCGCCCGCCCCCTGCCACGGCTCTGCCACCACCGCCACTGGGACCCCCAAAAACACCCCCCAAGGACCCCCCAATGTCCCCCCGAGGGGCATCTGCAGCTCGGCTTTGGAGCCCTGCAAACTCCAAATATCTCCCCTGAAACAAGGCAGAAAAGAACTTTATAACAACAGTTGTTAGTAGTATGTATTTTTAATTGACGTTGAGGTGCATGGGGATTAACTTCACTAAAGACATGCATGAACACTAGAGAGCTTGCCTCTCTTATTTTCTTTGAGGTCTTACACATGCATGGCATTGCACAATCTGCCTTATACATATTTATTCTCTGGCCTCACTCATCCTCACTTCCTATGGTAATTAACTCCTCTTGGTACATCCTCTTGGGCATGCTTAGTCATCATGGTGGTCTCCGAGGGTCTCTAGAAGATGAAAGAAATGGAGTCTTCCTCAGTGAACTCTTCACCTTTATTTTTCTTGTGTGTGCTTTGGTCCTTTTGTTTTTCAAGGCAAGACATCAGTTTCTGCTGGCTGAGTCTGTGTTTTTCTCTTTCTTTGCATTTTTTGCTTTGTTTTTTTATGTTTAGGTTAGTCTTTCTTATTATCACTGAGGGGTCCTGGATGTTTGTACTGCTTTAAAATATGTAAACAGGCACAGCACTCGATATTCACTAAATGCCTTCTAAAATGTACAATACATTCTAAAATACAGTGTATGCTCTTAAGTTTCTATAAAGATTAGCTAGAATTTTCAAGCCTCTGTCTCATGCCTCCCTTTTCTATAGACCTAGTAAATTCTTTTACTACTACTGGATCTTCTCTCTAGCTTAACTCACTATTTTAATAATTCTCTTTTAACATTATCCTAGGTGTTTTAGATAATGAGATTAAAATTGCTACTCACTTTAACATCCTCTAGTTCTATATGAGTACTACAATAGACATTATTAAATTTATACTAAATAATATCAGCAAAATAATGATGGGGGGACATAGGGTGTTTAAAATTCTAGTTGCATTTAGTGACTATCTAAAGAGTGCATCCAACAAGAGTTGTGGCTTGTGTCTTGCTTTACTTTTTGTAGAACTCTCCTTATTTCTTTTGTATCATGTTGGACAGTTACTACAGTTTTTTGTCTCTTCTCTTGAATTTCTTTTACAATTTTGTTCAGATCTTCATGCTTTATTAATTGCTTTACTAGGGTTAGGTTTATTCTAATAAGAGTGGCTAACAATTACTGATAGGTTTTATAATGAGACTTGATTAACTGGTGGGATATAACTGGCACTAAATATGAAAAGTTGTACCTGACAATCTTAACAAAATTGTAGATACAGAAATTAGAATGATTTTTAGCAGGTAAGGATATATTATTTCTATCTTGTCCTAGGTTACAGTGTAAGATGTGCCCAAAGTATGTATTCTATCACCATCTACATGAGCTGTTGAAGCTAGGTTGGGCAGTGTTTCCCTTGCCCCCCCTCCAGACTATCTTCTGTTAATGGCCCATCAATGCCCTGCTGCATGACTCATAGATAACTCCCTCCAGGAGCTATCTCTGTTCAATGGGCAATCAAGGCCCCATTGCAAGACTGATAAAATGATATCAGCCCATTGTGAGATGCTGTGCCCAGGGGGAGGAGCCAAGCATTCCCACCTGGATAGAATCTGGGATTTGGGACAGCACAGGCAGCCTTACCCACTGGATTCCCAGAGGACAAGAGCTACCAGACCTTTCTAGGGGATCACTGCTTCAACCAGAGCACTTCATCTGGACTGGTACCACCACCACAGGGAATCAGATTGTATTCTGACTCTGGCAGTGATCTTTTGTACTATTGCATTTGTTTTGGTTCATTTAATTTCATCTCATTTCATTTCATTTCACTTCTTTTTTTTCTCCCCTCTTAAATTGTTTTTTTTCTGATTTGGATACATTTCACTTTTTTTTTCTCTCCTATGAAATTGTGTTTCTCACTTGGAGTCTCTCGATGGTTTAGCATTCAAGCCAGCACACCCAATCACTCCCGGTTGCTCTCAGTGTGTTCCCAGTAACCCCCAGTATGATTACAGACCCTCCCGGTATATCTCAGTTACTGTCAGCATACTCATAATCATAACTAGTCACATCAACTTGGCCCAGTAAGGTTCCAGTTTCCACCAGTATGATCCCAGTCAGTCTCAGTCTAATCCCAGCATATCCCAGTTGGTCCCACGATGATCCCTGTTCCCCAGTTCTGGTCCTGCTGGATCCCAGTGTGCTCTGATCCTGCTCCTAGTGCATGCCAGTCCTGGGCCAGGTGTATCCTGGTGTATGCCCGTGTCCCAGTCCATCCCGGTCCCTTCCCAGCAGCCGTCACCCTTTCCTGCATCCTGCCCCTCCCGCCCCCGGAACTGCCGCCGGACGCCCCCCAAGATGCTGCTGGGGCTCGGGGGCTTCGTGTTGGGCTCCGTCTGCCTGGGCTGGGGCTCGGCCTCCACTGCGGGAGAAGGTGAGGGAGGGTCCCCAGGGGTCGTGTCCCCCCCCGGAGCACATGAGACTCTCCCATTTCCCCTCCATGCTGGGCTCACCCCCTTTTCTCTCCCCACACCTCCTGACCCAGCTCCTGCTCCCCCCTTGGAGGGGATTTGGGGACCCCCCCTAGCACCCCCTGGAATCCCCATTCCTGGGCACTGGGACCCCCCTGCATCTCCTTCCCCAGCTCCGGGACCCCCTGCACCCCCTTATCCTGCACTGGCACCCCCTGGGCCCCCTTTCCCAGGTATCTTCCTCTCCCAGCTCCTGGATCCCCTGTTCCCATCAGTCAGGGCACTCCCGGACCCCCATTTCTAGCCAGCTTGGGGCACCTCACCCCCAGGCCTCCCTTTCCTGAAAAGCCCGAACTGGAATGTCCTGGTGTCTTGACCTCCAGTTTCAGGATGACAAAAATGTAAAGAAGGCCCAGATTGCTCCGGGAGAGCTGACCTTGACCAATTTTTGCTTTTGCAGTGACCCTGTGTCTTCCAGGATCTCCCTGAGACTCCTGCCAGGCTTCTCCTGGAGCCTTTGACACAGAGGTCTAAGGAGCTGACATCCCAGGTAGCAGCCCCAGAGGGCTCCAGGGAAGCTGCCCGAGGGGATTTTGTGCCAGGAAGGAGGGAGCTGTGCAGGCCTGCAGGAGCACAGGGGCAGCCCCGCTGTGGCGACTCAACAGCAGCTGAATGTGGCTCCTCTTGTGCCGGGTGCATCTGTGTGCTCTGCTTGGCACCTTGAGGAGCAGCTGGATGTGCCCGTGGCTGCAGGCTCTGTGTCTGGGCTGCTGCTGGCCACAGAGGGTGTGTGGCGGGTGCAGGGCTGGGCAGTGCCCCTGTTGCTGCCGAGCTCCGGGCAGGGCTGGCTGGGGCTGTGGCTGCCGGGGCCGGCCAGGACAGCTCCTGCCCCACTGCGGCCTTGTCCCTGCCAGGGCCCCTGGGCCAGGCCGCCAAGGCTCTCGCTGCTGCTGCTGGAGCTCGGGGGCTGCGGGGCCGTGCCGGCCTGTCCCTGTCCCCATGGAGGGACCAGGCCCGGCCCTGGCTGCCCTGAGGCTGCCGCTGCTGCAGCTGCGAGCACAGCTGGGAGGCAGGAGGAAGAGGAGGAGGAGGGGGAGGAGGAGGCAGCGTGGGCATGGGATGGAGGCGCTGCCTTGGCACAGGGCTGGGGAGCCCGGTGCCATCGCAGCAGTGGCCTCTCCCTCCTGCCCCGTCCCTCAGCTGGTGCCGCCCTTGGGGTGCTGGGCCTTGGGCTTCCTCTTCTCCCTGGGCATCCCCTGCCGCCACCCAGGCTGTCCCAGGGAGCTGCTGCCTCCTGAGCCAGGGGCTCTGCTCTGCTGCACTGGGCACCCCGGGGCTCCTGGAACACCCCATGGGCAGGGCGGGCACAGAGTGTCACAATGTCCCCTTGGTTCCAGCAGGCCCCACAGGGTCACAGAGCTCCCTGTGCACCCTGAGGCCCCACAGCACCCAGCCCAGGCCATTTCCAGGGTTCCAGTCACTCCCAGTATGGTCCCAGTGACTCCCAGTCTCTCTTCACTACATACCAGTTGCCCCAAGCATGCTCCCAGTCACTCCCACTTCCTCCCAGTTTCTTCCAGCATGATTCCAGTTGCCCACAGCCACTCTCAGTCACCCTCAGTGCAGTTCATGTTGCTCCCAGTATATCCCAGTTGCTGCCAGCATGGTCCAAACTGCCCTCATCCTGCTCCGGTCACTCCTGGTGTGATCTCAGTCCCCCACAGTGTTGTCCCAGTTCATCTCAGTATGAATCCACTTGCACACAGTTGCCACTAGTCTATTCCCAGTCACTCAACAGATGGTTGAAGTCCCTTCCAGCATGGTCCCAGCCATGCTAGGTTGCCCCCAGTGTGGATCCAGTCATTCCCACTCACTCCAAGTTCTCCACAGCATGGTCCCTGTTGTTCCCAGTGTGTTCCCAGTCATCCCCAGGATGGTTACAGACACTCCCAGTATATCCCAGTTGCCTTCAGCATGTTTGCAGTCATTCCCAGTTCCTCCAATTTGCTTGTAGCATGATCCCAGTTTCCCTCAATTGCTCCCAGTAGCCCAAAGTGGGATCCCAATTGCTCCCTTTCAATACCAGTATGATCTCAGCAATCTCCAGTATGATCCTAGCCAAATGCCAGCACTCCAACTACAACCTCAGTATCATCCCAATTACTTTCAGTCACTGCCAGAATGGTCCCAGTTGCCTCCACTAGATCAACCCCATCAGTCCCAGTATGATGCCATTTACTCATGGTGGCTCCCAGTCACCCCCAGTATGGGGGATGATGTGCAGATTATGCTCCCACCCCACCATTTCCCCCATCCAAGCCCTGGGACTCAGAGCAGCCTTGTGCAAATCTGAGCTCCCTCCACCCCAGGCTGGACCTGCAGGTTTCAGCTCCTGGGCTCCAACTCCCACCTGCTTCCCTTGGAGAAGGAACTGCCCAAGACACAGAAGGATGTTCATTTATTGTCAGCCAACAAACCCAAGGGAAGGCACAGCTCCATCAAATGCAAAAGTCATTCTTCTCCCTGGCTCTGCCCTGCAGCTGATCCCCACAGCCTGTCCTGTTTCCTTCATCCTTCCACTGCCAGGGACTTTCTGGGACAAGGGAGCTCTGCTCTGGTTATGGAGGGAGGTGAAAGTGCAGCCACTGGAGTGGGAAGCACAACTCCTCAGGTTTGTGTCCTTGCAGGGACCAGGAACTGGTGAGACTTCGAGGCACAGAAAGGTTTCTCTTCGTGGCCTGTTGGGAAGGATGAAGCCAGAAAGCCCTATAAATATGATTGCTTGGATTCTGAGAATGTAAGACCTGTAACTGAGATAGAATTGAAAGTAAGTTTTGATGTTTAAAAATGTCCTAGGCTACTAGATGCCTGAGAAAACAACCCCCAATGTACGATTCATCCCACACATGTAACTCTCTCTAAAGTAGCAAGTGTCTGTAGCCCCATTGACACAAGCCTGCTACAGCCCACCTCGAGACCTCTTATCAGAGGGCTGCGAGAGTGGGCCGCGCTCTTTCTGCTTCTCTCTTGTCTCTGTGTGCTCTCCTCCTTTGCTCTTCTCTTTTGCATCTTGCTCTTGGAATTTCTTTATCACTCACTGCCCCCATTTACCAAGGCCATGCTGCAGCTGCGCCTGGCAGCTCTGGGCAAAGCCTCACTCTCTACACAATAAACCGCTCCTGCTACAACCCAACTTCAGAGATCTCTCGTCCAGACCCATACACACCGTCCTGGAGTCATCAACAGCAGGAGGAACAGGCATTTTTTGACAATTTGGCGCCAAATGTGGAAGACGCAGGACCCAGCCTTTCAAGCTGTGAGAGACTTCATCGTGGACGGTAACTAAATTATTACGTGTACTCTAATCGGTGTCGTGAGCACAGCACATCGCTGCTGGGCAGCGTGAGGCTGCAGCTCTTTTAAAGTTGCCGAGGGCAAAACCTGGAGCACGAGGAACTGTTACTTCGGTAGTGGACACTCTGAGCTCTGAGGAGGGTTTGCCTCGCATCCCTCGAGCACAGACGGCTGCTGTTGAGTGGTAGCCACTGTGGCTCATGGAGGGAACTTTTGCCGTGGTTACGTTGCCACGTGCATTGAGCGCAGGTGGGCACTGCTGGGCACTGCCCGCATTTAAGCGCCTGAGTGGAGGTTCGAGTCCCCAAGCACGGAAAAGCTGTTCCTGAGCAGCGCTCTGGAGCCGTGGCTCTGAGGGGGACCCCGTAGCAGTAGTCCTGAGAGCCTGACTGGAGTGTCTGGCCAACCCCCACGTCGGATCTCGAGTGAGGACCTGCTTCTGCGACATCGGAGGTGAGCTACACTTCTCTAAACAGTATGGGTCTGTCTCGTTTAACCCCTGATAGAGATCTCTATAAACAACTTAAGCACCTTTTACTCGACCACAACAGTACTTTACCTAAGCAAGAGCTAAAAGATCTTTTAGAATGGACTCTAGTTAACTTTCCCAGTGCTGACCGTTCAGCTGTCTTTACCAGAGACTTTTGGGACTCAGTTGGAAATCGACTCTTTAATGATATTTCACGAAAGAATTTTGCTGTTGTTCAACTTGTACCTGCTTGCAGAGCTCTCGTTGAGCTCTTTGATGCAAAAAACGCCGCTGCAGCCGCGGCATCTAGTCCCGCTGGTCCCGGAGATCCCCTCAGTGCGGCCATGGATCTGCAGCACAAACCGCCCCCCCCCCCCCCCTCCGCGCCACGCGGTTTCGGCATCCGCGGCCCCATCCCCCACCCTCGTGGCTGCGGCACCCTTCCCCTCGGCCCCACCGCCCCCACCGGACCCTGCGGGCCCTCCCATCGCGCCCTCGGTCCCGTTCACGGCTGGAATTCCTGTTGCCGGTGCTCCCTCCCCCCGCTCCAATGCGCCGAGCCCCGGCACCGCGGCGGCCACGCCCCCTCCTCACCCCGCGGCTCGGGCTGGATCGCCCCCCCTCCCCAGCGCGGGTCCCTCCACTCCACCACTCACCACGTTTGCGGCTATGGCTACTGCAATAGCTAGTCTCCTTCACACCCAAGCTGTGACCCTCCTGCAGGCAGCACAGGCTCCCCTCACCGCAGCAGAAGCGGCGCTGGCTGTGCCGCCGCTCTTGCCGGTGCCCGCCGCTGCCTTGCCGCCTTTCAATGAGCCGGTGGTGCCGGCTGCGCCGCCGCCGCCCGTGCCTGCAGTTCCCCTGGCGCACACTGATGCGGAGATTGTCCACCATCCCCCCGCGTGTTCTGCTGCCTGCAGACTGCCCCAGCTCCGCACCGCGGCGGACGCTGCAGCCCGTCCCAGTCCCTGCTCCGCGGCGGGCCCCTGCCCAACTTGCTAGCTACCAGCCGCTGAGTGCCACAGCACAGACGGCAGATGGCCGTGCAAGCCCCGTCCCTGCTCCACGGCGTGCACCTCAGCCAGCCCTCCCATCCCTGCCGCGGCCCCGATGTGTCCTGTGCCCGCAGATTCCTTCGCGTTCCCTCCCGCGGCCCCGCCAGCCTCCCGCACCCCCAAGTGCGAGCAGTCCGCCACTGACACTCCTCACACCGAGGCTGTGCACCCCGCGCATGCGCAAGTTCGCAGCCAACCCGCCAAGCCGCATCACCGACTTTGAATACAGCCTGACGGCTCCCTGCGCGCCCCATGCAGACGCCTGCGCCCAGCCGGATCTTGTTACAGTGCCATCGCAAATAGTCCACACTGCCGCGTGTGCTGCACAGCCCCGATGCTACAGCCGTCAGCAGTTTCTGCACAACCACAGCCTTCAGCAATCTCTTCACTCAGCCACGACTCTGCACACAGCACAACAGCAACATGATTCTACAGCAACTTATATGTATCCTTCCGCTCCTCTTCCACCCCCCCGAACCTACATGCTACAATGAACAGCTTCGTGCCTGCCCAATCCTCCCGCGGCTCCAAGCTCTTCTCACATGTCTTCACTGACAGGCTCTGTGCCTCCTGCGTTCCTGCCTCTGCCTCCTGCATCCTGCTTGCCTCTACCGCCCCGCATCTTGCATCCTGCCCAAGCATGACTGGACCACAGCTTCACACACAAACCATGCAACGAGAAGGGGGTAGGATGGAAATGTGGCAGACACTTTAACAAATACAGGACAGAAAGAAAACTGTTTTGCCCTTGCAGGCTGCAATCTCTCAAAGCTGAACATCCATCCACCACCAATGCCGATTTTGGAAGGTCCACAGAAATGTTCTGATGATGTTCAAATGACAGACTGGCATGAAGTCACACGCGAAATTTGCAAAGAAGAAAATCTAAATCCTCTAGCCATGCCTGTGATATTCAGCCAGCAAGCCTGGAGGTCCCAGAACGTGGACAGCTATCCCATCTCACGAAATAAAAGAATTAAGAAAAGCGATAAAAGACAGTGGCATCTGTTCTCCATACTTTAAACAACTGCTAAAAAGCACCCTGGAAGGACATACACTTACACCAAATGACTGCAAAAACCTTGCTGCTGTGATTCTCACAGATTCTCAATATATGCTGTGGGAATTCAAATGGAGAAGGTTGCTCACAAACGTACTGCAGATGTACAGACAAAGTACTGATGTAGACCTTCGTACCCTTACTATGTCAAAGTTAACTGGTGACCCTCCTGATGATCAGAATGATAATCAAGTGAACTTACCCAAAATAAAATTAGACGACATCAAAAAGATGGCTCGTAGAGCCTTTGTACAAATTCAGCCTGAAGGAAGTTTTGAAAAAGCCTACAACTTAATCAGTCAAGATTCATCTGAACCATTTACCTCATTTGTAGGATCGAGTGATCCAAGCAGCAGAAAGACAATGCAGGTGATGACTATAGCTCGCCCAATCATGATACAGGACATCATTGAAAATAATGCAAGTCCAGAATGTAAAAGAGCAATCAAAGCCCTGGGAAAAGAGAGACCCACAGTGCCTGAAATGATTGATGCCTGTAACCAAATAGGGAGCCCACAGCACATCGCAACGATTCAAGTGAATGAACTTGGAAAAACTATTGGAGAAAAAATTGAAAGAGGCTCTCACAGTACAAGCAGCACAAGCTGAAACACTGAGACCAGAAACTTACTGAAATCTTAACCGCCTTGCATCTAAGCTCACAACAAGAAGACAACACTGTTATGCAAGCTGCTGTGACTTCAGGACCTTGCTACTTCTGCAATGCGACCTGGACATATCATGAAGAACTGCCCAAACATCAAAAGAGGTGTGCAGGCACCAGATCAGCAGCTCCACTTGTAAGAAGGGAAAGCCTCCTGCCTGGCAGTGTCCAGCCAGACAGGACATCGAGCAGAAAATACAATCAAAAAAAACTCCAAGGGGAGCGCGCAGCGTCATCGCGTGAAGAAACAAGTAATGGCACCCCAAGCGCCTGAGGAGAAATTTGTGAATACCCCGACCCAAAAGCTCTTCGCTTCATCACCAGCACAATCCCAAGTAATGACCCAAACCTACTACCCCCAGGGACCTGGTGCACCTTGGCAACCTCCAAGCCAACAACCTTTCTAAAAGATGATGGCTACGATTATATCTCAACAGGGATCACTGGGCCTTCACAACATAGGCAAGACTTTTTAGTTGTTGGTAAAGAAAGAAATAGCATCCTTGGGACTGCTTGTTTTGCCTTGTGTGATGTCTGTTAACTGCAACGAAGAATTACTAGTGCTAGCCAATGCCTGCTACCCCCCATTGCACATTCCTCCCAGAACCCCCATAGCTATTGCCAGAGCATTGCCTATGGGAGCTATGGACCAAATGCCACCACGCTGTTTCCCCATCACTCCTGAAAATCCTGAAGTTCTATGGGTTCAACACATAAGTGAACAAAGACCAATGCTAACTTGTGAGTTGTCAAATGGTAGGCTTCAAGTTAACATCAAAGGGAATGATTGATACCGGTGCAGATATTTCTGTGATCTCTTCTTACTATTGGCCAAGAGATTGGAAGTTAGTAACTCCCCCAGGTACCCTCACAGGCATCGGAGGTGTCACTCCAGTGTTTGCAAAGCGAATCTGTAATCACCATTACAGGACCAGATGAGAAGAAAGCCATCGATTCGTCCCTATGTTGTGGAAAAGCCCATCACACTGTGGGGAAGGGACTTGCTTTCTCAATGGGGAGCCAAAATTGAACTGGGTTTTTCGTAGGGGCCACTGAAGCACTCAGCACTCTCAAGCTAACCTGGAAAACTGACACCCCTGTCTGGGTTGACCAGTGGCCCCTACCAGACAATAAGCTGAGTGCCCTCAAAGATCTAGTAGCTGAACAACTGCAAAAAGGCCACATTAAGCCCACTAACAGTCCCTGGAACTCACCTGTGTTTGTAATCCATAAGAAAACCTCCAACACCTGGCGATTGTTACAAGATCTCAGAAAGATCAACGCAGTGATTGAGAACATGGGTCCCCTCCAACCTGGTCTACCCAACCTTTCCATGATCCCGAGAGACTGGCCACTTGTAATCATAGATCTAAAAGACTGTTTTTTCAATATCCCACTGCATCCAGACGACGCTCCTCGTTTTGCCTTTTCTAGTTCCAAGTACAAACCTGCAAGAACCGCTCCAAAGATATCATTGGCTCGTTTTACCCCAAGGCATGAAAAATTCGCTGACCTATCTGCCAATATTTTGTAGCCCGTGCACTGTCTCCAGTCCGTGAACAGTTCACACAATCAGTTATCCTCCACTACATGGATGATTTGCTCATCGCAGCACCAACACGAAAACAAATGGAAATGACTCGTGATTGTGTTGTTGCTGAAATCAAAAAGAGTGGACTGGTGATCTCTGAATCAAAAATACAAGAGACTGCTCCCTGGAAATATTTAGGTTGGAAACTGACAGAACAGTCCATCACTCCTCAAAAGATACAAATCCGAACTGATGTTCACACCTTGCAAGACTTGCAGCAGATTTTAGGAGAAATTAACTGGCTCAGGCCTGTTCTAGGAATCACAGCTGATGAACTTGCTCCACTCTTTTGATTTGCTGAAGGGGGACAATGACATCAGATCCCCCAGATCCCTCACTCCTAAGGCTCACAAGGCCTTAGAAGAAATTACTAGTGCTCTGCAGAGCAGGCAAGCACATCGCTGTGTCCCTGACAAACCCTTTTTCCTTGCAATCTTAGGAGAAAAGCTGAGACTGTGTGGTCTCATCTTTCAAGTGGGATTCTTCTCCACAAAGATCCGTTGTTAATAATTGAATGGGTTTTTATCTCATACAGGTCGCCAAAGACAATCCTCACACCTTTAGAAATGATGTCTCAAATCATCATCAAAGGTAGAACAAGGCTTCTTTCAAGTAGCAGGTCGTGAATTCGCAATCATCTATCTGCCCATGAAGAAAACCTATTTTGATTGGGCAATGCAAAAATCAGAAGACTTGCTGTATGCCTTGCTCGATTTCCCAGGCATTTGTTCCATTCATTATCCAGCACACAAAATGATCAAAGCTAAATTATGCTACAAAGAAAAACCCCTGATCAGTGAAGAGCCTTTAGATGCAGTCACTATCTTCACTGATGGGTCAGGGCGAACGCACAATTCCGGTCGTCACATGGCAAAATAAAAATACTAAAACCTGGGAACAAGATGTTCAAAAGTTGAAGGTTCTCCCCAAATTGTTGAATTGGCAGCAGTTGTAAGAGCATTTCAGCTCTTTCCAGAACCTTTCAACCCTTGCATCACTGATTCGGCATACATTGCTAATGTTATTAAGAGAATTGAAGGATCTGTTCTAAAGGATGTGAACAACGACAAGTTGTGCCTTTGGCTCACCTGTCTCTATCAAATTTTATCACACAGAACTAACCCTTACTTTTATTTCTCACATTAGAGCTCATTCAGGTCTTCCAGGATTTATGGCAGAGGGAAATGCACGAGCTGATGCATTGGCATCAGCTGCATCTGATGAGGAAGGTGCAGCCAAGCATTGAAAATTCTACCTCAGTGCTTGCTACAACCACCTTGCCTAACACTGTTGAACAAGCCAAACTGAGTCATGCATTTTTTCACCAAAATGCACAGGCAATCAAACGAGATTTTCACCTTACCCTAGAACAAGCACAAAATACTTGTACGAGCTTGCCCAAACTGTCAGCAAGGTTCAACCTCTCCCCTCTTCAGGAGCCACCAACCCAAGGGGGTTGGAAAGTTTACAGAAATGGCAAACAGATGTTACTAAGTACCCCTCTTTTGGGAAACTTAAAAATATCCATGTCTCTATTGATACATTTTCAAATGCAGTTTTTGCTTCTGTACATGCAGGAGAAACAGCTAAGCATGTTTGCCAGCATTTTTCACAAGCTTTCTCCTATTTAGGTGTCCCCCAAGAAATTAAAACTGATAATGGTCCTTCATACACCTCACAAGAATTAGCTGCATTCCTGAATGATTGGGGTGTTTCGCCATACATTTGGCATTCCTTACTCTCCCACGAGTCAAGGAATGATAGAAAGAACACATCAAACTCTAAAACGCATTTTAGATCAACAGAAAGGGGGAGAAGACCAGGCTGCACCTCAAAAGAGGTTGAATAAAGCCCTCTATGTTTCTAATTTTCTGAACAGCTCTGCAGAAGAGCCAGACCCCCCCATTTACAGACATTTCTTAAACAATAAGAAAGCAAAACTGAAGGAGAACCCCCCAGTTTTAATTAAAAACCTAGATTCAGGACAAATTGAAGGACCATACAATCTTATAACATGGGGGAAGGGGTTTGCGTGTGTCTCCACAGAAAAAGGACTCCGGTGGATTCCAGCAAAGAACGTGAAACCGTACCACGCATCGAAGCCCGCTGAGACCCCCACATCAGCCAGTACTGCTGCAGACCAAGAAGCAAGCACCCAGACCTGAGCTGCACAGAATCATCAGGAGAAGATGATCCGCCAAAAGCAGCCCAAGAAAAGACTGAAGTTTTATCATTTGCACGCGTGCATGTTACTTTTGTTTTTTTGTTTTAGTTCTTGTAGTCAAGCTTTACCTGTAAGTCAACCAAAGACAAATGTCTCTTTAGCCAAGTCTGCAGACACCATCTGTCCATCCGACACAAGCCCTGACAAACCTTTTTCAACCTGTTTAGTTGGAGTGCCTCTTCCAGAAGGTTTTGACAATGTTACTTTTGACAAATACTGGCGGTATGATGATCATCACATATCCCAAACTCCCAGCCAAAACCACCACACTTATATTGACAATTCTAAAGTTGATAAATCTGACTTCCAAGAGCTAGAAATCCTAGGCTCATTAACTATGAGCACCTGTTACTTCTTTCATTTCCAAGGAGAAAATGGCCCTCATTTAAACGTTACCCCTTATCACCCAGTTTATAGCAACGTGACTTCCTGGTGCAATCAAACTAAGCTTCTCATGTATGATGAGCCCCACGCAGATCGCTTTAACAAACTTCCTATTCGATTTCCTGAAGGGATTTGGCTCATCTGTGGAGACAGGGCCTGGCAAGGTATACCTTCAAAAATAGATGGTGGTCCTTGTGCCATGGGACAACTTACAATAATTGCTCCCAGTGTCAAAAGAGCAGTCAAAAAGAAAAGCAGGAGGATTAGATCCTCCTGGGGACATGAATATGAGAGCAACTGTGATAGTAATTTCCATCCTTGGAACTCAGGAGAGTCAATTGCTGCTAGCATTTTCCTGCCTCAGCTAAGCTCCTCAATTGCCCTAAAACAACTGAACAAGTTAGGATGCTGGCTCAGCAAAGAAGTAAATGCTACCTCTACTATGATCAGTGACTTGCTGACAGATGAAGAAGCAATCAGACATGCCACTTACAAAACAGAGCTGCCATTGACTACCTTCTTCTGGCACATGGACATGGTTGTGAGGATTTTGAAGGTTTGTGCTGCATGAATTTATCCGATCACGCTGTTTCCATTCACAAACAATTGCAAGAACTAAGAGATTTAAACTGGCCAAATTACAATAGATGACCCATCTTGGCTGGACAATTTGTTTGACGGTTTGAGCTTTGCACCTTGGCTAAAGGAACTTTGTAAGATAGGTTTGATTGTTCTAATAGTAGTAGTTGCAGTTTTAGTAGCGGTTCCCTGCATACTTCAGTGTGTGCAAAAAGTAATGAGTAAGACAATGTCTAGCGTTTTAGTTGTTAATAAGAACGGGGGAGATTTTGGGAAGGATGAAACCAGAAAGCCCTATAAATATGATTGCTTGGACTCTGAGAATGTGAAACCTGTAACTGAGATAGAATTGAAAGTAAGTTTTGATGTTTAAAATGTCCTAGCTACTAGATGCCTGCAAAAACAACCCCCAATGTATAATTCATCCCACACATGTAACCCGCCTGAAGTAGCAAGTATCTGTAACCCCATTGGCACAAGCCTGTTACAGCCCACCTCAAGACCCCTTATCAGAAGGCTGCGAGAGTGGGCCACGCTTCTGTTCTCTTCTCTCCTTTGCTCCTCTCTCTTGCCTCTTGCATCTTGCTCTTGGAATTTCTTTCTCTCCCACTGACCCCACCTTCCAAGGCCATGCCACAGCTGTGCCTGGCTGCTCCGAGCAAGGCCTCACACTCTACACAATAAACCTGTTCTTCTAAGACCCAACTTCAGAGATCTCTCGTTTACATTCATCTACACGGTCCTGGAGTCCTCAGCAGCAGGAGGGAAGAAGGCATTTTTCTACAATGGGCTAGGCATTGGCGGCACCTGACCTCTTCCTGATGGGGCCCGTGCTCCTGGGAGCGCTTGGCTGCCACGGCCTGGGCTCCCATTTTCAGTGGCAGGCCTTTCCTGGCCATCAGCGCCCTGCTGCCTGAGTGGGTCTTGCCGGCCCTGAGGCAGGCGGTGCTGTGAGGTCACAAAGGGCGTGACAGCGGCCTGAGGCTGGGCTGTGATGTCACGCCGTGTGGCGGCCCCAGCATTGTGAGGTCACCGGGCCATCCCTATATAAGGCGGGCCGGCCCCACAGCCGCCAGTGCAGTCGCGATGGCACGTGTCGGAGCCGTGAGCGACGTCAGCGTCCTGCTGGCTGCACTTGCCCTGCTGCTGGCCACGGTGGCTGTCCGCTGGGTCATTGGCCACCGGGCACGGCAGGGCCGGCAGGCCGGGACTCGGAGGCCGCGCAAGCAGCTCGGGGGCCGGGCCAGGGGCCCAGGCAGGAGCCCAGGAGCCCCTGTGGCTGCCAGGGCCTCCGGGCCTGGCGCAAGCCCTCGGAGGCGTCCCGATGATCTCGCCACTTGCCCCAAAGGACCTGGCAGCTGCGGCCCCTGCGTCAGCGTGGCCAAGGAGCTGCAAGGGCTGATGCTGCTGCTCCGGGCTCACCGTGGGACATGGGCTCCGCTTCATCCTGCCATGTGGCGGGAGCTCTGGGCGAACCTGCAGCAGCTGGGCAAGCGAGGCCACCTGCCCTGCTGTGCCTCGTCCCGCTGCTCCGGGCGCTTCCGTGCCTCTGGCAGGCTCCTCCCAGCCAGAGGGGCCATTCCTGGCACAGCCTCCAGCCCTTCCAGGAGATTGTGTTGGACACCAAGCATCCCTGGGAGAAGCTCGGCCTGGCCCACATCCAGCCTTCCGGGAGCTTCCACCGCCCCTGACGGCCTCCAACCCTGCAAGTCCCTCCCTGCTCTCAAGCGCCTCCCTCCCTCGCAGAACCTCCCCAGCGCCGAGACGCCGCCTCCCTCCCAGCAGCTTGCCACAGCCTCCATCCCTGCTGAGAGCCCCCAGCCCTTCAAGATCCTGCGCCTGCCAAGACCCGTCCCTGGCGCCCAGTTCCTGCCTTCCTCCCACACATTCCCTCCTGGAGGCCTCCAGCCCTCAAGCCTCCGCGCCTGCGCACCCTCAGCAAGCGCTGGACCACCTCCTCCTCTCCCCTTCCACATCAACAGCATCCCGTGCACTTGGAGAGCCCCGGCGTGTCCCAGGGCACTGACACGGCCAGGGAAAGCTGGGAAGCACAAACAGGAGCCCAGCTGGAGAAGGAGAGGCATTCCCAGGAGCAGGTGGCTGAGCCACAAACATCACTGCAGCCCCCAGTGTCCAGCGCCAGGGCTCCCAGGATGCTGTGCCTGACTCAGGCAGCAACAGCCCCAGCTGGTGGCACAGATGGCGCCCACGAGACCATGGCGCTTGCGTGGTCTCCAGGAGGCTGCCCCGAGACGGTCCCCGCAGCCCAGGCCGGTGGTCACAGGCCCTCGGAGGGCCCTTCCACCCTAGGTGTTAATAATTAGTAGCCTTTCCCCAAAGAGCTGTGGCAGTGTTCCTGCTGGGAGAGGGCTCTTTTCTCCAGGAACTGGCTCAGTGCTGGGCTTGCCTACAGGCTGGGGATGCTGGGCCATTCCCAACGACTCGGTTTAAACTCCTGTTTGTCCTCTGAGGCTGAGCAAGTATCACGTGCAACCCTCACCCGTGTTTTTGTCATTTCCAGTGACAACCTTCTGAGAGAGATGCCTGCGGGGCTGACCCATCTACCAGTGCTTGGAGGCTTGGTAGGGATACAGTTACCGCTCCACTCTGCTTCTCCAAACGCTCCACTGCCCATCCTTGTGGGAGCTTGGGTTCGAGTGTGTTCATTTGGTTGATACTGTGTTTCATTTTGATCTTGGTGTTTGTGATGTTTTCTTCCCTGTTCCCCTTGGAAAGTGGAGCACTTTCTTTGTCCCTGCTTTGCTACGCCCATGCCCCAGGCTAGAATGGAACCCAACTCTGTTCAACTCCCACCTTCTCCCTGATCGGGGAGTGGCTTGGACCTGCCTCTAGGCCCTTCCCCGCTCTGGGAAAAAGGCCTGCGACTGCCGGCAGCTCTGTCTCTCTGGCACCGGCAGGGACGGGGAAGGAGCTAAGGAAGAGCTGCGGCCGGCAGGGCAGGAGCCCAGAATCAAGCCATGATATGCCCCAGGACAGAGGGCAAGCTCAGTGCCTTTTGCCATCGACGTTCATCTGGGTCTCTCAAAAGAACCACCACAAGCAGGGATGGGGCAACCATGTGGAAGTGTGACTTTGCACCTGGCCAGGGCAGCCCCGCTGCAAGAGCAGCCTCTCCAGCGCTTAACAGCAGCCTGGTGCCTGGCAGCAGTTGATGGGGAGGGAAATGACTTGGGTCACTACAGGGCCCAGCCTGTGTGCGGGGCAGTGGCCGTGTGGCCGTGCCTGCGCCATGCTGCAGGCAGGGGGCTGTGCCTGGTGCTGCTGTGGATTGCCCAAGAGGTAGGCCATGGCCGCTCCCTGCAGTCCCGTCCCTGCCCGATTTCCCGCTTTGCCCAGGGAGGCTCAAGGGCAGGCAAGTGCAGGCTCAGGAGCTGATGCTGCCCACTGCAGAGTGTCCTGTGGCTCACCTGGAGGCAGCCAGTGGCAGCTCTGGGGCTCGTGCAGCGGCGCTGGGGCTGTGACCCCCCACTGCCACCAAAGGCTATGCCGGCTGCCTTGCCGGCACGGTGGGCTGTGGAGCACACTTTGGGGAGCAGAGGGGACACAAGGCAGGCCTCCACTGAAGGGCTAGGCTGTGTGGGAAGAGCGGGCAGAGTGAAGGGACTCAGGACGCTGCAAGTGGGGCAGTGGAAAGCAACAGCTGAGGAAAGCCGAAAGGCCAAAGAGAGCAGAAGAACTTGTTGCACATGAGGAGTGGGGGCTGAAGGTGTGTGCTGGCCTTTTGCCACTCCCTCAGAGGGACCGGCAACATGAGCACGTGAGGCAATGGGGAACAAAGACATGCAGAGCTCCTTATGTGTCCGGAGAACATGTGTCTGTTGCTGTGTGGGCAGCTGTGTGAGCTGCTGCCATGAGAGCCAGGGGCTCTGAGGGCACGCCGTTCCTGTTTCCCTCAAGAGGAAGGACAGCACAGCTGCCGGAGCTGCTTGCCAGGGTGCGTGCGCTTTCATCGCTGCCTTGCAGCAATGGGTTAGGAGTGGCCAGTGCCCGGAGCCAAGCTGTCCCTCTCCCAGTGTGTGACTCGCAGCAGGCTGGAAGCAGCGCTAGCACGGCCGGCTGCTGCCCCTGCCTGGCGACAGCAGAGGCTGGCACGGGCAGCCTCTTGCCAGACTGCAGGTGGCCCACGCAGGACTGGGCTTGCCCTCGGCAGAGATGCCCAAGGGATGGGGCCGGGCCCATGCGAGCTGTGGCCATCACTCTGGTGATCCAGCGGCAGCACTAATCCTGCCCACTTACAGCAGCTGGGACGGGGCAGCCGGACACGTAGCCTGAGCCTGTGGAATGAAGCTGCTCAGGCAGGGTCAGACCTTGAGCAGGGATTCCACTCCTGGTGTGGCCAGCACATCAGGCCATGCAAGTGTTGCAGCAAGTGCAGAGGAGGCCAGCGGGTTTCGAAGGTGAGCAGCTCTCCTGTGGAGACAGCTTGAGAGAGAGTTGGAGCTGCTCAGGCTGGAGAAGAGAAGGTTGTGGGGAGATCTCCCAGTGCCTTGCAGTGTGTGCCAGGAGCTCCAAGGGAGCTGCAGAGGCATTCTGTGACAGCAATTGTAGTGAGAGGCTAAGGGGTTGGAGCTGTCAGGCAGGTGGGGAGAGCTGCCTGGGCCTGGGGAACTGCAGCCGCCTTTGTGTCTGCAGGATCTTCTCCGGCACAGGGCAGAGGCTGTTCCCAGCCTGGCAGTGCCACAGGCCCTGGGGGAGCCATGGGCTGGGGCATTGGTGGCACCTGACCCTCTTCCTGATGTGGCCCGTGCTCCTGGGAGTGCTTGGCTGCCACGGCCTGGGCTCCCATTTTCAGTGGCAGGGCCTTTCACTGGCCATCAGCGCCCTGCTGCCTGAGTGGGTCTTGCTGCCCTGAGGCCAGGTGGTGTTGTGAGGTCACAAATGGCGTGACAGTGGCCTGAGGCTGGGCTGTGATGTCACGCCGTGTGGCGGCCCCCAGCATTGTGAGGTCACCGGGCCATCCCTATATAAGGCGGGCCGGCCCCACAGCCGCCAGTGCAGTGGCGATGGCACGTGTCGGAGCCGTGAGCGACATGTCAGCGTCCTGCTGGCTGCACTTGCCCTGCTGCTGGCCACGGTGGCTGTCCGCTGGGGTCATTGGCCACCGGGCCACGGCAAGGGCCGGCAGGCCGGGACTCGGAGGCCGCGCAAGCAGCTCGGGGGCCGGGCCAGGGGCCCAGGCAGGAGCCCAGGAGCCCCTGTGGCTGCCAGGGCCTCCGGGCCTGGCGCAAGCCCTCGGAAGGCGTCCCGATGATCCCGCCACTTGCCCCAAAGGACCTGGCAGCTGCGGGCCCCTGCCTCAGCGTGGCCAAGGAGCTGCAGGGGCTGATGCTGCTGCTCCGGGGCTCACCGTGGGACATGGGCTCTGCTTCATCGCCATGTGGCGGGCGCTGTGGGCGCACCTGCAGCAGCTGAGCAAGCGAGGCCCACCCTGCCCTGCTGTGCCTCGTTCCCGCTGCTCCGGGCGCTTCCGTGCCTCTGTGCTAGGCTTATCCTAGCCAGACAGGACATTCCTTGTGCAGTTTCCAGCCCTTCCAGGCACCTGTGGGGCTGTACAGACAGCCCTGCCCCGGGCTCTGCCGCGCTCTGGGCCAGCAGAGAGGCCGGGCAGGGCTGGCCATGGCCAGGAACAGGCCCTGAGCCCCGCAGGAGGATGGAGCTGGGCTACAGCCAAACTTCCCCGCAAACCTGGGCTGAGCAGCCAGGGCTGGCAATGGCTGGGGACAGAGGCTGGCACTGACAAATGTCCTGGGCCATGTTCCTGCTCTGTCCATGCCACCAAGGGCACAGAGCAGCCTCCTCTCTGGGCCACTTGCCTGTTTTCAATGCCTTCCACAGGCACTGGCTTTGCCCCATAAGGCCTGGGCTGAGTCCTGCCCCTGCACGCTCACTCAGGCTGAGATGGACACTGATGGTTTCTGTGGCAGGCTCTCTCAGCCCAGCCCAGCTCCCTCCAAGCTCTGCCAGCTGCCCTGAGCTCCCTGCAGCACCAAGGGCCTCTCCCCAGCACAGCGCAGCCGGCTCTGGCCCCACAGCTCTGCTCAGGGCAGGCTGCTCTGGGCAGGGCCCCACGGCCTCAGCCCCTCGGAAGGGCACAGCAGCAGCTGCAGCTCAGACAGGACTCAGCCCCAGCCATGGGCAAGGTGCTGGGCCAGGGGAAAAGGAGGCTCCCTGTGTGCCCTGCTCCCCTCTCCCTGAGGTGCTGAGAGCTCTGCAGCCCCTGCTGCCATCCCATCTGCCCAGGCCAGCACAACAGCCCCGGCCTTGGGGCCCTCAAGAGCTGCTCCTGCTCCAGGCCCAGGGCCCATCCCAAAGCTGGGGCAGCCAGAAAGCTGTGCCCATTTCTGTTCATTCCTGACATGATGAGGATGGATCCACAGCCCCTTGGAGGTTGCTGATGAATTTTACTACTCCAGAGTCCTCTTTCTTGAGGTCTTCAGTTCAGGAAATCTGTGGCAAATGTTCAAAAACACTTATTCAAAACTCTGAACAAGAAAAGCCCCTGGGAATTATTTCAGTTCTCAGTTCTTTTGTTGTCAATTAGACAAATTCCAGAAGTTTATTCAAAGGGAATATACGATATTGAAAACAATTCAGAGAGAACTGTTTTGTCCTGTTTTCTTTTCCTTTTTTTCTATTGATATCAGCAATGTTCAACTGATATTGACATCCAGCACCTTCTTCTGCAGTCTGAATAGATGTAAAAATCACGACCCTTCATGGCTGACAATCAGACTTTGTCCTCAACTCCTCCTCACCATTTCTCTCATCCAACCCTTGGCACTCCTATGGATCAGGAATGGTGTGGCCAGCAGGAGCAGGGCAGTGCTTGACACTGGTTGGGCAGCACCTCGAGTGCTGTGTCCAGTTCTGGACCCTCCAGTTTAGGAATGACATGGAGGGGCTGGAGTGTGTCCAGAGAAGGGCAACAAAGCTGGTGAGTGGTCTCTAACAGAAGTCCTGTGAGGAGCACTGAGGGAACTGGGGTTGTTTATCCTGGAGAAGAGAAGGCTCAGAGGAGGCTTCATCACTCTCTACAACTCCCTGACAGGAGGGTGCAGCTAGATGGGGGTCGGGCTCTTCTCCCAGGGAACAGTGACAGGACAAGAGGACACAGCCTTAAGCTGCAACAGGGGATGTTTAAGCTGAACATTAGGAAATATTCTTCCCAAAATGGTGACTGGGCATTGGAATGGGCTGCCTAGGGAGGTGGGTGGGTCATTGTCCCTGGAAGTGTCTAAGGAAAGACTGGATGTGGCACTCAGTGTCATGGTCTGGGTGAAAAGGTGGTGTTGGGTCACAGGTTGGACTTGATGCTCTCCAAGATCTTTTCCAGCCTGGTTGGTTCTCTGATGATGGTGACACTGCAGGGTGCTGGTGAAGCAAGGGGCCATTGTGACACTGAGGGACCTGCTGGCACTAAGAGGACCAGAGTGATACTGTGCATGATATGTCACCATAGAGCCAAGGGGCCATTGTGACACTGTGGGGCTAAATGCAAGCAAGGAGTCCATGGTGATGGTCTGGAGCCTGATGGAACCACAGAGGCCTCTGTGACACTGCAGGGCCCAAGGATCCAAGGGACTTTGTGACACCAAGGGATCCCATGGAACCAAGGGAATATTGTGACACTGGGAAGCCTCATGCAATCATAGAAACCATTATGACACTCTAGGGCCTCATGGAACTGTGGTGACACCAAGTTGGCTGGGGCTGTTGCTATGCTGGAGGGTAGGAGGGCTGTGCACAGGACCTGAACAGGCTGGATCCAGGGACGAAATCCAGCAATGTGAGGTTTAACTAGTCCAAGTGCCAGGTCCTGCACTTGGGACACAACAACCTCTGCAGCGCCACAGGCTGGGGACAGAGTGGCTGGACAGCAGCCAGGCAGAAAGGGAGCTGTGGGGACTGATGGACAGCAGGCTGGACAGGAGTCAGCAGTGTGCCCACATGGCCAATGGCACCTGGCCTGGATCAGGAACAGGGTGGACATAGGAACAGGGCAGTGATTCTTCCCCTGTGACCAGCACTGGTTGAGCAGTACCTCGAGCGCTGTGTCCATTTCTGGGCCACCAATTAAGAAAGGACATGGAGGGGCTGGAGCGTGTCCAGAAAAGGGCAACAAGGCTGGTGAGGGAATCTGGAGCACAAAGTCCTGTCAGGAATGGCTGAGGGAGCTGGGGTTGTTTATCCTGGAGAAGAGGAGGCTCAGGGGAAGACAAGGCAGTGGCAGGGCAAAGGTTGGACTTGATGATGTCCAAGGTCTTCTCCAACCTGGCTGATTCTGTGATTCTCTGAAACCACCCTTGCAGCAGTTGCAGGATGAGCCCTGGGCCTCCTCTCTAAAGGTCCAGCAGCCCAGATGCAGCAGCTTCTCCTCACAGCCTGTCATGGTTTAGGGCAAATTTGGGAGAAAACCCCTGAATGAGGTCCCTCTGGGTAGCAAACCCAAACAGCCCCTCCCCCAACCAGTCCAGTAAAGAACTTCCTCAGAGAAAGTGGAAAATCTATTTTACTTAACAAAGTGCATACAAGTATAAAGAATGAATAATATGAAACAATAAAACCTCTCATTCTAGAGTAAGATGGCAAATTGAGAAAGTTCCAAAGCTCCAGAGATGGAACAACAGGGACATCTCTGCAGAAAACTAGGCTGGGAGATCCTGTAGTTCCTTTAAAGCCACCAGGAGCTCAGCCCCTCACTGACACAGTCTGTGGCCACAGGGGAGGTGCAGAGAAACAAAATGAGAAATGGCACAATGACATTTATTTGTGGAGAAGATTAATATGCAACAAAGGAAAAAAAAAAAAATAAACCAAGAAGAAATATCAAAATTTACTTTTATTACAAGTGATTTGCAGAAATGGGCAAGAAGTTTAATGTTCCTGAAACCATCCAGTCATCAGTTTGCACACTGCAGCCTTGAGCTCCTGTTCCTCAGGCTGTAGATGAGGGGGTTCAGGACTGGAGGCACCACCGAGTACAGAACTGACAGGGCCAGATCCAGGGATGGGGAGGAGATGGAGGGGGGCTTCAGGTGAGCAAATGTGCCAGTGCTGATGAACAGGGAGACCACAGCCAGGTGAGGGAGGCAGGTGGAAAGGCTTTGTGCCGTCCCTGCTCAGAGGGGATCCTCAGCACAGCCCTGAAGATCTGCACATAGGAGAAAACAATGAACACAAAACAACCAAATACAAAACAGACACTAACTGCAATGAGCCCAAGTTCCCTGAGGTTTGACTGTGAGCAGGAGAGCTTGAGGATCTGTGGGACTTCACAGAAGAACTGGCGCAGGCCATTGCCATGGCACAGGGGCAGGGAAAATGTATTGGCTGTGTGCATGAGAGCATTGAGAAAGGCACTGGCCCAGGCAGCTGCTGCCATGTGGGCACAAGCTCTGCTGCCCACGAGGGTCCCGTAGTGCAGGGGTTTGCAGATGGACACGTAGCGGTCATAGCACATGATGGTCAGGAGGGAAAACTCTGCTGAGATGAAGAACATATAAGAAAAGAGCTGAGCAGCACATCCTGTGTAGGAGATGTTCCTGGTGTCCCAGAGGGAATTGTGCATGGCTTTGGGCACAGTGGTGAGGATGGAGCCCAGGTCAGTGAGGGCCAGGTTGAGCAGGAAGAAGAACATGGGCTGTGTGCAGGAGGTGGCCGCAGGCTACGGCGCTGATGATGAGGCCGTTGGCCAGGAGGGCAGCCAGGGAGATGCCCAGGAAGAGGCAGAAGTGCAGGAGCTGCAGCTGCCGCGTGTCTGCCAATGCCAGCAGGAGGAAGTGGCTGATGGAGCTGCTGTTGCACATTTGATGAGGCTGGACATGGAGATCTGTAAAAAAAGGAATCATGAAATAGTTCAGTTTGGAGAGGACTTTCACTATCCAGCACAGCTTGGTGGCACTTTCCCCCCGCTGCCTGCCCAGGGCTCTGCTGCCTGGAGCTGTCCCTGCCTGCAGCTGCTTCCCTGTGCCCAGGGCTGGGCCCTGCCAGTGCTGCCAGAGCCCAGCCCAGCCCTGGGGGCTCAGCTCTGCCCTGCAGAGCTCTCCCAGCTCAAGCACTGCCCAGGGGCAGCTCTGGCTCTGCAGGCTCTGATGGCAACCTCAGAGCAACCCTGAGGAGGCTGTAAAAAGTGACACTGGTGCTGTCTGCAAGGGACCCTCTGCTGATTTCTGTCACTGCCTGGTTTATTAAGATCTGCTAGAAAATTGTTTATTTTTCTCAACCTGAACTGAGAGATGAATATCTATGTGCAATTCCCCCCTTCAGGCAACACAGAGCGGTAGATTAAAAAGGCAGGATTTTTAATTTTCATGTAGCCCCTGCCTTGCTGTGCTCCCTGTATAACCTACTGGAAATGTTCTGGGAGTTCAATGTCATGCTGGGAGCAGTCCTGAACAATGCAGCATCCTCACCACACAAGGAGAACATTTCCACACCTTACCAGCTGTCTCCTTCCTCCCAGATCTTGTCCCCCAGTGCTGGGAGCAGCTCCCCCGGGCCGGCTGAGAGCTGTCCCTGGCAGGCAGCAGAGTCCCTGGCCCAGCACAGCGCCCTGGGCTGCAGGACCCTGCTCTGCAGGACAGCCCTGGGCACCCCTGGCTGCTCTGCACAAGAGATAATCAGAGAATGTACTCACAGAGTCTGTAGGCATTGGGATGTTGCAGCTTTAGGAGATCCCTGCAGGAGCTGCAGCTGCCTTGTCCTGCAGCCAGAGGTTCCTGTGCCAAGGGCTGGGAGTGATTCTCCCACAGTCATTCTCAGCTCCTTCCCAGCCCTGAGTGATTGAAGCTCTCTGTGCCTGTGTGCTGTGCCCAGGGTGGCTGCAGGCAGTGCCCCAGCCCTGCTGGGCTGGGAGAAGAGTTGCTCATCAAGAGAAATGTGCTTTTAAGCTCCTCTTGGTTGCCAGGAGCTTCCTCTGTGCCAGGAGCCCAGCCCAGCTCAGCAGCACAAATAAAGCACAAACTTTTAATTACCCTCTTGGGACTTTGGTGCTGTTTACATCAGCTCAATCCCTCAGAGTGTGCTCAAAAAACTTCTCAAGAACTCACAATCAGATTCAAAGTCCAAAGTTTCTTGAAGTTTTAATGGGTCCCACTGAGGGACACAACTCATAGGAAATGTCCCCAGGTTCTAGTTAAGCAGAACACTGCAAGCACTGTGGACTGGTGAGGACAAACAAAGAAAAGGTGTCTTTGGGTGCTGAGCAAACCTGGATGTGTTTCAGGAATGCAAAGGGCCCAGGCCTGAGCCCCAGCCCCTGCCAAGGCAGATCCTGTCCCTCCCTCATTGCTCAGGTCTTCCTGGGGCACTGGGATGTGGGGATGTGCAATGCCAAGGCAGCACCATGGGGGCCCCTGCCAGGCTGCTGAGCAGGGACAAGGAGGCAATGAGGCCCCAGGGCTGCAAGGGTCACTTGTCCCCTCCTGGCCTCAGTGCCAGGGCCAGCAGCCATGGCCAAAGTGCTGCAGGAGTTGGCTCTGTCAGGGCCTTTCAGCTGCTGCCCACCCTTGTGCCCTCTCCAGCCCAGGCTGTCCTACGGTGTCCATGCCCTGTGCCTCTGTCCCTGCAGGCTGTCGTCATCCCCCGGCTGCCCCACCTCGCTGGCCCCTTCCTTTGCTGACAGCTCTGCGTCCTGCCTGCCTCTGCCTGGGCACACAGAGCCTTGGGCTGCTCCAGACTCCTTCTGGGGGATGTGTTGCACCACAGCCCTGCCCTGGGAGAAAAATTCCTTTCTCCTGGTGTCCAGTCTGGACCTCCCCAGCTGCTCTTGCATTAATTCTTTCTTTTCTGGCTGTTTTCCACTATGTTAAAAAGATCCCCCATCTCTTAAAACACTCTTTAAACACTCTCATGGCTCTCCTCCACTGTCCTCAGTCTACACTCTATGGAGCACAGAGCCCCTTTGCCCCTATATAGTGGCCATGTGCCCAAGGCCTCCAAACCCCTCCTTGGGAGATCTCTGGGTCCTGTCCAAGGTGTTTGCCATTGAAAACATTCAGCTGATAGTCTAAGAAAATCACCAGAGGACAGGCCAGCTTGACCTGTCTGTCCTGGCTGCATTTTTCTGGGACCAATCCTTGGATATACTGAATTTGGGAGGCCAAATTCTAATTTTGGCCATGGTCCTTGGAAAAGAAGGATGGTTCTCTTCCATAGGAAAGAAGGAAAGGAGTCTTGTGGTCGGGATACGCAAAGCAATCACATGGAGACGAGAGTATTTTGCAGGGCAGAGGGTTCTTCCGAGCGAGCTCAAGGCTGAGCCAAGCCCAGAACCCCCAGCCTGTTTATTTCTTACTTTTTATACATTTGTGGGTCTGGCTGTAGATTGGCTTCTGGAGTTTTCACCCCTCAGGCCAAATGGCCAGACCAGCTGTCAGGTTACAATTGTTTTCAGGTTAGAAATATGCAAACAAGGACAGAGAATGAAAAAACAAAGGATTTGTTTATGTTACACGTGTGAGAAAAAGGTAGAAACTGCTCCTAATAGTGTGCAGTAGCTAAAAGGTCTGACTCCATTTTATGAACAATCAAAAGGCTTTAAAAAAATCACAAAAACCAGGGTGACAGAGCCCCACTGTTTCAGGGGCAGATGAGAGGTGATCACCAGAGGCCAAGGCCAGCCATATATGGCTGGATTTTTTCTTGGAGAGACCCTTGTATACAGGAAATTTTTTAGGGAGTGTACCAGTTTTGGCAAGAGGCATCTGAAAAGATGGATGGTTCTTTTCCATAGCAAGGAAAACACAGAGCCCCAGCGCTCCAGGAGATGATGAAAGGATGCCCTTGACGTTCCAAGAACAGCCAGACCTGTCAGGTGGCCCTGGGAGGCCAAGCCAGCCAGACCTGTTCCATGTTCCCTCTGTTCCATGGGGCCCCACAGTGTCCCAATGGTCCCTCGCTCCATGAGGCCCTGAGGTGTCATAATGTTCCCATGGTCACATGAGGCCCTGAAGAGTCTGAATGGTTCCATAAGGCCCCACAGAGTCATAATGGTCTCTTGGGTCCATGAACCCCCGCTTTGTCACCAGAGCTCCGTGGTTTTCACAGGGTGCAGTGGTGCTGCAAGGATCTCTTGGTTTCATGAGGTCCCCACAGTGTCACAGTGATCTCCACAGGAAGGAAGGAACCGAGCCCCAGTGTGGCAGGGGCAGTCACCGGAGGCCAAGGCCAACCAGATTTTGCCTGGGAGCAACCCTTGGATACACAGAATTTTAGAGGTGGCATCCCAGTTTCAGACATGGACACTTGGATATATAGGGAATTTTGAGGGTGGAATCCAAATTTCAGCCACTTCTGTGTAGATAAGGACTATTCTTTCCCTTTGGAAGGAGAGCACTGAGCCCCAGTGTTTTGAAACCAGGTGAGAGGCAGCCTCCAAGAGGCCAAGGGCAGCCAGACCTCCAGACCTGTCTGTCCTGGCAGCTTTCACTTGGGAACAATCCTTGGATGCATGGAGTTTTGGAGGTGGAATCCCAATTTCAGCCATGGGCGCCTTGTCAAGATGGATTTTTTTTCCTATAGGAAAGAAAAGCACCAAGTCCAAGTGATTTGGAAGAAGAGAGGTAGCACCCTTAGGCCAAGCCAGTCAGACCTGTCTCTCCTGGCACCTTTCATCTAGGGGCTATCCTTGGACTCGGGGCATTTTGGAGGTGGAATCGCAATTTTGGCCATGTGCACCTGGACAGGAAGAAGAGCTTCATTAGGAAGTAAAGTACAGAGCCCCGATGTTTCACAGGCACATGAGTGCTAGCCCACAGGAAGCCAAGGCCAGCCAGACTTGTCAGTCCTGGCAGTTTTTTTCTGGGAGTCATCCTTGGCTATAGGGAATTCTGGGGGCAGATTCCGATTTTGGCCATGGGTGCCTGGTTGAGATGGAGGTTTTTTCCATAAGAAAGAAAAGCACATGGTCCCAGTGTCTCAAAGGCAGATGAGAGGTGGTCCTGGGTGGCTAGAGCAGCCAGATCTGTCTCTCCTGGCAGATTTCGTCTGGGAACAATCTTTGCATAGAAGGAAATTTGGAAGAGGAACCCCAATTTTGGCCATGGGCCCCTGGAGGAGGACGACAGTTCTCTCCCATAGGAAGGAAAGCCAAAAGCCCCAGTGCTCCAGGGGCAGATGAGAAGCAGCCCTCGACATGCAAAGGTCAGCCAGAGCTGTCAGATGATCCCCAGGAGGCCCAGCCAGACCTGTTCCATGTTCCCTTGGTTTCTTGGGACCCTCAGTGTCACAATGGTCTCCTTGGTTCCACGAGGCCCTGGAGCATCACAATGTTCCCTTTTTGCTTCTGCAATGGCCCTGTGCTTCCATGAGGCCCTGGAGTGTCACAATGGCTTCATGGTTCCACAAAGCCCTGATGTGTCACAATGGCCCCTCAGCTCCAGGCACCGTCACTGTGTCACAATGGCTCCTCCGTGACACTACAGGCTCCACAAGGTCACCATGGACCTTGGAGGCTTTGAGTTTCACAATGGTCTCCTTGATTCCATGAGGCACCACAGTGTCACAATGGCCCCTTGGTTCCATGAGGTTCTGTAGTTTCACCATGGTATCCTTGGACCTGCAATTGTCACAAGTGATCCATGGTTCCATGAAGTTCTGTAGTGTCACCATGGAGTCCTTGGACCCGCATTGTCACAACTTGACCCATAGCTCCATGAGGTTCTGTAGTGTCACTGTGGTCACTGTCAGAGGCTGGATGAGATCAATGTCCTGAGACGCCTTGGAATGCTTGGAATGCCCGTGTGGGGTCAAGGGTGGGTCAGGCCTTGGTTTGAGGTGGGATAGAGCCCCGCCCCCAGTCCCAGCCCTGCAGAGCTGTCAATCACACAGCAGGGGCTGTGCTAACCCAGCACTGATTGGCCGAGCTGTCAGTCAATCACGCAGCAGATGGTGCTAACACACCTCTGATTGGCCAAGCCTGTCAGTCAATCACACAGCAGATGGTGCTAACACACCTCTGATTGGCCGAGCTGTCCAGTCAATCACACAGCAGATGGTGCTAACACACCTCTGATTGGCTGAGCTGTCAGTCACACTACAGGCAGTGCTAACCCTCCTTGGCTCAGCTGTCAATCACAACACAATCAGCAGCTGCCAACCCTGACTCTGATTGGGCAAACCAACAGAAGTCCCGCCCAAGGGGTAGGCCCATGAAGGCCCAGGAGGTAAAAAAAGCCAGAGGACGAGGTCAGCCCATCGTCTGGATCCTGCCTTCTCCTGGGATTCTCCTGTGAGCAATACTGGAATCCTAGCAGGTGGTACCTATAATGTGTGTGTTCCTATAGATCTTCCTGTCCTTTCTGTTGTTCTCCATTTCTTCTTCTAATCCTACTTACCTGGAGCATTTTGGGGTAACTTACCATCTTAAAGATTTAAAGGTTTCTAGGATTGAATTAAGTTAATGAATTTAATGCTATGATAAGAGTTTTATGTAGAATTGGGTGCTATATTAAACTCTTTTGCCAAAGTTCCTTGATTGTCTGTATTTTGCCAGTAAAATTTGTGTCATTGTGACCTCTTGGCTTAGTTGGTTAGAGCATGGGGGCTGGTATCACCGAGGTTGGGGGTTCAATCCCTGTGTGGCTCATTCACATAAGAATTGGACTTGTGGGTCCCTTCCTACCAAGAATATTCTTTGCATCTGTCCATGTTTGAGAATATCTGGTTGGTATTTCTCCTGTGCGCCAAACTCAAGTAAAGGAACGTTTGGTTACCCCATGCATTTAAGAGTTCTGGGGTGTTACAGCCCTGCAGGCTCACAATGGCCTCTTGTTTCCATGAGGCCCCACAGTGTCACACAGGCCCCTGGTTCCATGGGTCCTAGCAGTACCACAAGGATCCCCTTAGTTCCACAGCGTCCCACAGTGTCACCCATGGCCCCATTCCACATGGTTTATGTGTCAGAGGAGGGGAATTCAGAGCCTTTTTCTCCTCTGTGGGCTGAGGACCTGCATTTCCAATGGCCCTGCAGCTGCCAAAAGGGGCCTTTTTTGCTAAGATGAGAACAGTTCTGCTGAAAGCCTGTCCTAAACCTGCTTTTCCTGCAAATGTGCCCAATGAATCCTAATTATTTGCAGCCCCAGGTCTTGTGTGGGTGCAGGTGTGAGAACTGAAGGATGGAACAGCTCTGGTGGGGAGAAGTTCTTTTTTCTTGATAGCTTTTCTTTTTGTTTTGTTTCGGGTTTGTTGTTTTTTTTGCTGTTGTTTTTGTTACTTGTTTTGGTATTGTTTTGTTGTTCTTTTGGTTTGGTTGTTGTTTTTTTTTTTTAATTGGGAGGATTTTGTTTTGGTATAGAATTTTTTTGTTTGTTGGTTTTTTCGTGATTTTTTTTTTTTTTTTTTTTTTTTTTTAGTTTGTTTATTTTTAATTAACTCCACCTGTCAGCTCTGGGCAGAGCTCTGTAACTCTATGTGCCACTTGCCTGTGGCACTGTGGAGGTGGCCAGGGGGACCTTCCCCGAGCTGTGTGCACAGCAATGCACATCAGCCCAGGCCGGGGGTGCTCAGTGCCCGCTCAGTTTTGCTGTCTGGCTGTGGCTCTGGACGCTTCCCTTGGAGCGTCTCCAGGCAGGGAACGTTGGAGCTGTCCCCACCGTGGTGTCACAGAGAGGGGAACGCTGGGGCTGTGCCGCTCCTGCCCCGGCCCCAAGAGCTCTGCCAGCGCCTGGAGGAGACACAAAGGCTGAGCCCAAGGGTGAGAACTGCAGAAGGGGCTGAGCTGGGAGGGAGGCAGCGGGATCATGGAGTGCAGGCCCTGGCCCTGCACAGACAGGCCAACAGTGGCAGACAGGGCATTCCTGGGAGCAGTGTCCAAAGCTCTGTCCTGGAGCTGCAGCAGCCTCAAAGCTGTGAGCATTGCAGTGGCTGCAGAGCTCTGGGGAAAGGTCCTGGCCCTGGCTTGGGGCTGGGCCAGAGCCCAGGGAGCAAATCAACTTGCAGCTGCTGCCCCAGAGCAGGGAAGAGCAGGAATTGCTGGCTGGGAGAGACTCTTGCCAAGGGCCTGCAGCGCCAGGACACAGGCCATGGCTGGACACGGCTTGGGGCCAGGGTGAGCTGGGATGTGGGGATGGACTTGTTCCCTGGGAGGGCGGTGGGGCCTGGCACAGAGTGGGAGGAAAAGCTGTGGCTGTCCTGGAATGGCTGGAAGTGTGCAAGGGCTGGTTGGAGGGGACTTGGTGGCCAGAGGGGACGGGACGGGATGGGACGGGACGGGATGGGACGGGATGGGATGGGATGGGATGGGGCAGTGTAATGTGGGGTGTAATTGCAGTGTGGGGGTGGCAGGAAAGTTGGGAGGGGTAAGGATTGCAGTGGGGGGATGGGGTGGTTTGGGCTCTTGGAGTAGGGGAGTAGAGGGAGGGAAATCAAGAAGCAGTGCTTAAAGGCTGCTGGTGCTTTTAGAAATGTTGGGGCCTGGAAGTGTCTTGTGGGAGGTTGCAGTGAAATTGGGAGGGCTGAGTTTAAGGTGCGGTGCTGTGCAGGGCTGAGGTGGAGGGGCAGTGATTTTGAAAGCTAAGGGTACCTGCTTCCAAGAAAGAAAGAAAAAAAATGAGAGAGTGAGAGAAGGAAAGGAGAAAGGAAAAAGGAAGGAAGAAAAAGGAAGGAAGGAAGGAACGAACGAACAAATGAAGGAAGGGTTTTAAATGAAGCTCTGTATGTCTAATTTAATAAGCAAGAATGTTGAATTTAGCAGCAATGCAATTTTATGTAAGTAGCATTTTATAATCAAGCATGTACAAAAATTTGGCAGTGATTAATTAAAGATAAGTACTGTTCGGATAAATCAGAAACAAAACTGACCAGGGTATGGAGGGGGATTTCTCACCCTACCTCACGTACAAAATGAAGTAATCCAACTTAAAATTATATGCTGTATGCTAATACATATTCATTAATATTTCCCGTAAATCTCCTCCTATTTCAATTCTTAAATGCTACATCACTGTACTACATAGCGCATGCTCCACTTGTTGTTAGGGGGTCTTCTTGGCCTTTTGGTGGTCTTCTTCAGATGAAGGCTCATCATCTTCCTCTCCTCCTATGAATAACCTTACTGATTGTGTGTGCGCTCTAAATTTTGTGTTATACATAACTAAGCATTATGTTCCAAAAAGTAATTATTTCATGGATAAAACCACCACCCAAACTCCCTGCCTTGGAATAGTCCCAGCTTTGTCCATCTCAAGGCCAGTTCTATCTTAAGACATCCTGTATCCCATCACATCTGCAAAGGGCCCATCTCCCTACCTTGGAGTAGTCCCAGCTTTGGCCAATCCAGCTTTGAAACTCTTGCTTATCTCAAACTGCATCCTGTATCTTATTCTTCTCATGGAGCATCTGCCAAGGGGCCCATCTGCTTTGTAACACTACTCACATCTACTTTTTTCCTTTACTGCTTTATAACAAGTATTTTCTAATATATATATATATATATATATAAATATTGATATGATTACAACTAGCATGAATCATTTTCATTTATTACAATTGCCCCCATTTCTCTTTTTAATCATATTGATTCATCCTTTTCAATTAAAACTGAATCTCAATTTCTTCTATATTCCCAATAATCCAGGTTTTTACATTCTTTTATTTAAACCTCTAATTTTTCTAACGTCTCCCGTGCTGCATCAAGCTTTTAGCATTCCTTCTCAAATTTGATCAACATCTCTTGTGCTAGATGTAGTGGTTTTACATTCACTAAATTCTGGTCTTAGTACTCACTCTTTTTCTGTGGGAGGTTGTAGCAGGATTTTTGGAGACAGACACAGAGAGGCCTTACCGTGCTGGGAAAGTTCTGCTGTTTTAGCACTGTCAAGGACGATGAGCCTGAGAACCAGGACACTGAGCCTGAGAAACAGCTTTTTCCCTCAACAAAATTGAAAACAAGTAATTTCAGAGGAATGCTTCTGCAGATAACACTAGCGAATAGTGTAGCCACTTGGGGCTCGTGGACACGAGAAGATAGCCAATAGCGAGTAGTAAAATGCCGCGTGAACAGCTTAGGCACTAGCATGATATATGTATAAAAGAGCCCTGTGTACCCTCAATAAACGAGCATTCACCATTACATCTGTGAAGAAGGTGTTTGACTCTGGTTGCTCCCTGTGTTTTAAATCACCTTTAGGAGAGAAACTAGGATAAAAACAAAGCAGGCTTAATCTTAAAAATGAACAAATAGTTTTATTAACACACACTAAAAGAATGGAAAAAGAAAGTTGGGGGAAAAAAACTAAAACAAACCAGAATGAAACTCTAAAAACACTTTTCTTTCCCTTTACAAACTGTTAACTTTCTTACAAAACAAATTAAAGAGACAAAACTTGTAATTTTCAGCCAGTTTCACTATCTGACAATAGTCTTTCATTAATCCTTTAGGGGAAGAGTCTCTCTTAGAGTCATGGATCCCACTGACAACCTAGAACAGTTCTTTTGTGGGTTTTTTAAACTGTCACAAAAACAACCGCCCGGGGAAAATTGCTTTTGTGACCCCTCCCATTATCAGGTTTTCAAGCTGCTTATGGGTCATGGGTCTTAGACTTTTGCATCCTGGGGTGTCACCTTTTTAAGATGAATGACTCCAAAGCAAAGGATTCTTCACCTCAAGGTATAGAGATATCTTCTCACTTCTTCACTGGCGCAGGGGCTTCTCATCTTTATCTCTGTTCAAGCATCTTATAGGATATTACTTAGTTCATCACAAATACATTTGCTTGAATCCACACACAAATCTAAACAATCATCTCCCCAAATGTGTATCTTTTCCATTATTTAAAGGAATCATCTAAATATAGAGTTTATTTCTTTAGGCTCAAATAAGAATTGAACAACCAACTCTTCAACCCTCTGTCCCAATAGTCTTTTCACTCTTGCTCTACTGATTTAATGCTGTTTCTTCTTTACGTTCACTCTGTCCTTTTCCTTTTTCTCTCAGAGAAGGACTAAGCTCTGGAAGCTTCATGTTGCCAGGAGAGGGTTAAATCTGCCTAGAGTCTTTTTTTCTCCCGCAGTAGCTTGTGGTATTAGATGTTGAAGGCCATGCTGGTGAGGGAGGAAGAACTCACACAGAAACATCAGAGATCAGAGCACCTGGGCAGTCTGGAACCACAAAAAAAAATAGGCAGGATCATAAATGCCTTCTCAGCCCTCCCCTCAGTGTAAATCGGGGTGGCCTCAGCCTAAATGGTGCCCATACCTCTTATCAGGGGCCCAGCAGAGATTTCTCCTGCTCCAGGGAAGCTTGGAGAAAGCAGTTGTTGTAAAGCAGCAACCTCTCCTTCCCCCCCTCTTCACCTGGGAGCCGATGGAATCTGGCCAGGCCTCAGGCCAGCTCCCCCTCCCCAAAAAAGGGGGGAGTGGCAGGCTCAGCTCGATGTTACCTGTCTCTCTCTGGCCAAAAGAAAGAAGGAAAAAGCCCACCTACAAGAAATCAAGGGGTTTCATATAGTACTTCCCAAAGTGGTAGATAACGATTTTCAGTACTTAAAACAGATGCCAATATTCCAACTAAACCTCTGATAGGTTCCTGTCCTTTCTAAAGCAATTACAAGGACCTGACCTGGAGAACTATTCTACATTCTTCTAGAACGAAAAAACTAAACTATATTAACCCATGACACTAGAGTAGTCTCTTTATATTCAGTCAGCATCTCTTCAGGTCCTTTCTTTTGAGTGCAAGTAGGTCTAGCTTTTAATATCATCAAAGGATTTGGTTCACCTTTTGCTGCCAATTCTGGATCAATGGGCATTGCTGTAATTTGCATTCCTTGTATCACTGGGTGGATTAGTCTAATAAGACATGGAATCATGCATGGTAAGAATAACAATCCTAATCCAGAACATAACAGCATAAATCCCACCTTCTTCCACCAGGCTCCTCCAAAGAGGTTATCCCACCAATCCGTGTTTAGAATAGAATTCCACTTTTGAACAGGTACGTGTGCCACCCTTTCAATTTCTTCAGCAAGTTTTGTGATGGCTTCCCCATGATCATCTCTCTTCACACAGCACTCAGATTCCTTAAATCTCCCTCAAACTCGCCCTTCTTCAGCCAACAGATAATCTAGGGCAATTCTGGTTTGATATACAAATGCTCACATTTGTGAATGCTGCTTGGCCAGTAACTTCAGGGCATCAGAAGTATGGTTTGATACAACCTCCACTACTGCCTGGAGTCTTATCAACCAATTCAATAGATAAATTGGGGTCCTATATCCCCAAGATCCATCCTCAGCCCAAGTTGCTGGGTCATAATATGTTATGATTCTTTCTGCAGACCATTTGTCTTAACCCCATTCCTGGTTTCCCCCTGCCTTTGGGAAGTCGAGGTTTAAATCTCTTTTATTCCTTTCTAGAGCCTCATCAAGTGGTGTTCCCAGCATATTGCTCCGAGACCTTGGTATGACCAAGAAGGAGGGTCGTATAACTCCTAAGGTACAGGTTCCCTCCCACTTTCAAGGTAATTCACTCTATGCTCATTGCCCACAAATGCAATATATTCCATCAGGGGTTTTCCATTTACTATCTGTTTTTTCTTGTTGTTCCCAGTAGGATTTTAGGTCTTTTTTTGGATAGGTATGGGTTACCTCCAGGACTTTTATGCCAGCACAAGTCAGTTGGATTATTCCACTCACAATTCATTTCCTTTGTTATTCCCCAATACCCAGTAAAAGATTTTGGTTGCCAGGTCTTAGTTTTATTATCCGAAATAACTACTAAAGTAGATATACAAGGAGTATATCCTACTACTTCATTATATTTCCTTCCTTCTCAAGTTATACAGACTGTTCCAATTACTTGATGACTCAAAATCCATCCTGCTGGTCATTTTAATGTCTTGGAAATTTGAGTATGATTCCATTTGAAAAATTGTTCTGGAGCTAGACTCTCACCTCTCCACAGCCATCTTTCAGCCATTCTAAGTCCCCCCCAGATCCAGCATTTGGATAATCCTAATTTCATAGCAATTTCTTGCATCAAAGCTACAAAAAGGTTCTTAGTTGAGGTTGTCAAATTCCAGTGGCTACACTGCTGCTTTAATTGTTCATACAGCTTATCCAGTTCCTTTAATTCTTTCCCTATGGCCTTTTTACGTATTTATTTTGGTTCTTTTTGGTTTTCTTCTTCTTTTTTCCTTAGTGCTGTATCTCCTATACATATACTTGGATCATTCCCATTCTCACATTTCTAAAAAAAAACAAAAAAAGTTTTTCATATTGAGAACAAATTTGATCACTATAAGGATAAGGAGCTGGTCCATTAAATCCTAATTTTTTCCCTACCCAACACATTTTTCTATTTTTAACACAAACATCTATAAAATTGCTGCGATCATAGCAGGCAGCACTAACATGTGGATGTGCCATGAACACAAATTCCATCTTGTCCTTGACCCACATGGACTGATGGCATTTATTACAGGGATCAACATTATTGGGACTTTGTTTTGGCATAGATTGTTCTCTCATTGCCCACTCTTGTGCTGCTTGTTTTATTATTGTTTGGTCCTGCATTGCTCATTCCCTTCTCTCATGGACTCTGTCCAGAGTGGCTCCATAGTTTTGCCCAATTGCCAAGGGCATCACCACAAACACAGTGAAAATAATCCTCAGGAGTTTTGACTTTCTACCATCCTCAAGGCTCTTTGGGTTGCAGCCAAGGACCAAGATGTCAGGATTCTTGGCAGCAAAGTTTATATCCTGGGATCTAGTCACTGGTGCATTTGGTCTCACTGGTACCCTTGGCCTCATGTTTGTTTCAAGGATGGCACAGATTACTCACAGTTCTCGCAGCACTGCCCTCTCCCTCTCTCTCTCTCTCTCTGGGTTAGTCAGCTACATCTTCTTTTAGACTAAACCACCAAAGCTCCAGAGATGCGCCAACCACAATAAGATTTGCTTTTTCACTACTTCAGGTTACAACCTGATTTGTTGGTAGCTTTTTGCTCCAAAGTTGGGGATAATTATTAAGTCTTCATCGCCATCAATAGGCACATTCACAATGCCAACTCATGTAAGAAATGTGTCTATACCGCAGCACACAAATTCCTTCTCCACAGCAACTGTTAATTATGGTACAGTGGTCTGTAATACTATGAATTGTTTGCTCTCTTACCCTCTCAAAAGCTAATATAGTAAAAACTCATTGGTCTAAATTTTCTATTAATTGAATGGCTGCATAAAAAGTTTCCATCTTCATATCTCAAATGTGTTCCAAAAAAAACACTGGAAAATCTTTTTAAAGTTAACTCTTCATGTACATCATCTAAGCAAGTTAAACAAATAATTGTCTCTCTCTTTCTTCTGCTCTTGTTATTCTCCACCACAAATTAAGGCAAAGCACACAAATAACACAAACCCATGGCGACAATCTAAGCCATGCTTAGTACACCCCCAGTGTGTTACTTGTTCTTGGACTCTTTTAGTAACAGGTGTTACCAGTCTCTTGTTCTGGAATTGTAGTTCCTCAATGAAATCTGTTAGTGTTAGTCGCTGAGGGCCTCTTAAAAGATTTTCAATCTGTTCAGGCTGTTCCCATTGATCAAGGAAGTGTCTAATCCCTTCCCATTGGCATTGTTCTGCCTCTGAACTCAATGGAGTTGCTGTTGACAGCCAATCCAGAATGCCTTATTTTTCTAATAAATTAAAGTTAGTTGGAATTGCAAAACACAGATCTTTAATGGTTAATTATCAAAGGAGTTCTATTGTTTGGACAAGTTAAGCAAGACAATTTCTTTTCTTCTGTTGTTTATGGGTATCCTACTATATCCACATTTTACTGCTATTATCTTTTGTTGTTCTTGTAGTATTCTCAAAGGCACTAATCATTCCACGTGATATGCTAAATAAATAAATCATCGTTGTACTTGATCTTTTATCCTAAATTGTTCCAAATAAGTATCAATGCTGATCTCTGCTAAAACCCAATTGTGCATTCTAAAGTCTCGCTCTACTCTACTAAAACATCATATACAGTTAATCATAAAAGCTACATCTCTTTGGTCCCAAGGTACAGTTGTTCTGTGCCAATGTCTTTGTCTCAGCCACTTCATGGTCACTGCTTTACACCGCTCACACTGATGACCGTGTTTGCAGCAGCCTTGCTGAAACATGGAAACTTCTCTCTGCGGGATGGCAGCTTCTGACCTTTCTGTACTAAGGATATCTTGAATATCCTGGGGCTGGGTTATTCTTTCAATATGTGGGTGGCACACCAAATGTGTTGCAGCATTATGTGAAATCCACAGCCGAAAACGATTTTCTATAAGAACCATAGCCTCAGTGTCGCTAATCTTGAAATTATCTTCTTCAGTTAAAGAATAGATTTTAAGTGTTCCTTCACAGGGTGCTATTTTAATGCTCAAGGCTATTATTAAGTCCCTTCCTTATAAATTATTATCAGCCTCTGGTATTTTTACCAAATCATTCAATCTAAATTTTTCATCCAGTCCAGTCTTCACATTTTAATTACAGAAACCTGAAAATCTTCTTCTTTAACCCCAATTACAGGGACACGTTCATGACTTACTTCACATTTCTTTGATAGTTTTCTTACTGTAGACCTAGTAGCTTCTGTGTCCACCAAAAATGTGATTTCATCCTTTTGAGGACCTATTTTCAGTTTTATCAAGGGCTCTTCTAGGTGTTCAGTCCTCATTAAATAGAACTCCTGACCCCCCTAGTCTTCTTGAAATATTTTCTCATCTTGCTGCCTCTTTCTACAGAATTTTTGTAGATGTCCCTTTTTGTGGCAGTAAAAACAAGTGGGTCCTGTACCCCTGGAGGTAGGACAAGAAGTTTGTAAGTGTCCTTTCTGGTGACAGGAAAAACATGTGGATCTCGTATCCCCAGAGGTGGGACCTGCCTTTTTCTGTTGTTTGTTCTTTCCTGAGTGCTTCTCTGTATTCATGGTTGTCTGTGTTTCCTTGACTGCTGCCAGTAAAATCTGTGGGTTTGTCTTTTGCCTCTCCTCATCCCTTCTCACATACACTTTCTGTGCTTCTCTGAACAATTCCTGAAGCCCCCTATCCTGCCAATTTTCTACTTTTTTCCAGCTTCTTCCTGATGTGCCCCCAGGCCTTAGCTGCACATTGTGTTTTCAAAAGGACCTGTCCTGCTGCAGTGTCGGGGTCGACACCTGAATATAACTGCAAGGCTTTTCTTAGTCTTTCTGACCAGTCTGTCAGGGGTTCATCCTTCCCTTGGTGCTCACTTAGAGCTTTCCTTATATTCTGCCCCTTGGGCACTGCTTCCAGAATTCCTCGGATAATCATCCACCAGAGATCACTCATGTTCTGCCTGTGTCTTTCATTCTGATTACTCCAACCTGGATCTTGCATAGGCCATTTCTGATTCCCCTGGTCTGGCCCCTGACATTCTCTATCCCAAACCCTCATTCCTGAATGTCTAATCATTCCTCTTTCTTCCATGGTAAACAAGATTCCTAAGATAGACTGCAGTTCCACCCAGGTGTATCTATTCAGCCCCAAGAACTGATCTAATCTCTCTGCCACTCCAATAGGATCCTCTAGCAGCCTGCCCATCTCCTTCTTAAACTCCCTAACATCCCCTGTGTTCAGGGGAACACTCACATCACCAATAGGTCTCTGTTCCGGGTTTGCCATTGGAACTTTTCTAAGCGGGTATAGTCCATCTTCCATTTTTGCTTCCCCATCCCCATCATCACTTCTCCCCGTCCCCCACCTCTAGTTCTGTGTGCTACTGGCCCCTCCTGAATAGGGGCTGCGTTTGCATTTCCTGGAGGACCCTCAGGGGCTTGGGCTTGAACGGGCTGATTAGGTTGCCTATAAGGGGGTGGGAGGTGATCTAACAGATCCTAGGGCTCGTGTCTGTCTTTGTTGGCTGCTTGCCCTCTAGTTTGTAAAGGATAGAATGGAAAACCTTTGATTCCCTGCCTTTGAGTGAAAAATTCATCCTTTCCCCTGGGAAGCCACAGAGCAGCATATTCACTTTCTTCTGGATTAAAAGGATTGATTGAATTTGCATACAAATTCAGAGCCTGGCAAATACAATCTTCAAACAGTCCAAACTTTGGCCAAGATAAATTATCTTTCTGGATCATTTCCTTTGTCCTTTCAAACATACAATAATTAATCATTTTCTGCGTACCTTTTCCTCTTCGGAATTCCCATGCATCCCAGTATCATAACATCATCCCCAGTGGATTTTCCTGAGGGATGCTCCCCTTCTGAGAACCCCCCTCACAGTTCCCAGGTATACCAGGCTCTTGTCAATTTCCTTCATAATTCGCAGCCCCTGGGTCTAAGGATTTACTTTTCCTTGGACTCATTTTTGGTGGCAACAAATCAAGAAACCGACAGTACCAGGAGGATCTTGGTCTCCCTCACTCCCTTTGTGGTTCAATCCTCTCACTTATTATTCTGTTGCACTATCTTGTCTTTTACCAACTGTTTGTCTCATGACTAATTCCAATCTTTCACCCAGACTATATCCTTCTAGCCACTTCCCCTTGCAATCTCTTTTAGTCTCTCGTACTAAAGTTACCAACTATTTTCTTCTCAAAGAAAATTGAACTTGACTCCATTGCTCTCCTCCTTATTCACCTTGCCCAGTGATCAGATCGCTCCCTTCTCCTCAAGGACCTTCCCCTGGGTTCTCGGGCTGGGACCCTCCCTGCCAGTCCCTCCCAGTGATCCTCACTCATTCTCTCTTTTCACTTCCCTCCTTTCCCAGCTGGTCTCCTCACAGAGAGCTGAAAACGCGGTACTGGGAGTTTCACACTCGCTTTGAGGGTCTGGGCTACCAGCGCCCATTTTAGATATTCTACACACACACAAACACACAGCTGCCTGCCTGCTCAACACCATGATACTTACACAGTCCATTTTCCCACACAGTTCTTGTGCACAAGACGTTTTACAGGCACCTTTACCTTTAGCTGGCACTCCAATGACAGCCTTTGTGTGTGCCTCCTATTGCTGGCTTCCTTAGCTTATGCATTATTGTAATTGGAGCTCCTTCTCCAAGGGAGTCTGGTCTAAGCTTGGGACCACCTTAAAAGAGCTGGTGGGGAGCTCTGTAGTGGTGTGGGATTTGGTTTTGGTTTTATCGTATGTGCTATTAATTTATGGTTCATTCTATGTATCCCGGTTTGTTCCCTCTAATGATCTTTCCCTACTCTTCTCCCCTCCAAGCGTTATATGTCAATCCCCCTCTCCCCCCTCCTCTGGGGTCTGCCTGTCATCTTGGGGCCTTCCCCTGGAGCTAGAAAGTTCTTCCAAGGGCATCGAGTGATAGGTCAGATCCAGAGGGGGTCCATCCTCATCATTTATGTTTGGTTTATGAAAATACCATTCATCTGTGTGACCCCTCCCCGGTGATCCCTGATTTGCTCACCCACTGCCTCTTCTCCTGGTTCCACCCCCAGATAAAAGCTGCTGGCAAGCAGCCTGGGGGTCTCTGCCTGGGCAGTTACCTGGAGGTCAGGAGGTCCCACACCGGGGCTCCAATTAAATCTTGTGACCCGTTCAGCAGAGTCTGCATTTCTATCTCCACCGTCGTTGCCCTGCACCACCTGTGCCTGCTGCCGAGGTCGTGTGGGATCCAAGGCCCCACAGGATCGGGTTAGCTGGCACGGCCAGCTGTCCGTACCTTTCCACACCACGGTGCCTGAGCTAGCCCGGGCGAGCGTGGAGACCACGCCTAAGGAACTGCAACATCCTTCTTTTATTTTCATTTCTTGATGGATTGCAGCATTTGAATTGGAGTATTTTGGCAAAAGTTGGTCATTTTCAGTGCCCCTCATTTCAGCTCAGTCCATTTGGTCTCAATCATTCCGGTTCCAAATATTCTCGGTTGTTTCATTCGCACTGTTTCTCATCATATCTCCTTTCCTGAGCGTTTGTTCAACTTTGTTCCCTGTTTTCAAGATTTCATTCCCTTTCCCAAAAGGAAGACTTTCCAAAGGGAATGAAATCTTGCCATTTCAATGAACATTAATTGGGCAAGCTTCTGTTCCTTTCCCTGCACTTCTTGTCATACCATCCACTTTGTGATTTTCACGTGCTTTCAAAATTTTTCCTTTTTTCATTTTAAGTTTGCATTTCTTCCATTTGTTTTCCTCTCCTTCATTTATTTCCATTTCTTGCTTGATTACAGCATTTGAATTGGAGTATGTTTGCCAAGTATTTTTCCTTTTCATTGCCCCTCATTTCATCTCAGTCCATTTGGCCACAATACTCCAGTTCCAAATTATCTCGGTTGATTTAATTTGCATTCTTTTTCATCATATCTCCTTTCCTGAGCATTTGTTCTTTTTGTTTCCCTGATTTTAATATTTCACTCCCTTTCCCAAAAGGATGACTTTTCTTTCGGGAAAGGGAATGAAATATTGCAATTTCAATTAGGATTACTTTGGTAAGCCTCTGTCCCTTTCCCTGCACTTCTTATCTTCACATTCATATTGTGATTAGCACGTTCTTTCAAATTTTTCCCTTTTTCATTTTAAGCTTGCATTTCTTGGATTTCTTTTCATCTCCTTCTTTTATTTCCATTTTGTGACGGATTGCAGCACTTGAATTGGTGTACATTTGGCAAGTGTTGGTCCTTTTCAGTGTCCCTCATTTCATCTCAGTCCATTTGGTCACAATCACTCCTGTTCCAAATTTTTCCTTTTTGCATTTATTCACTTTGTTTCATACCATATCTCCTTACCTGAGCGTTTGTTAAATTTTTTCAGTTGCTTGCTCTACACTTCCTATAATCCCGTTCACTTTTTTTACGTGCTTTCAAAATTTTCCCATTTTCATTTTAAGCTTGCATTTCTTTAATTTCTTTACCTCTCCTCCTTCTGTTTCATTTTCTTGCCTGATTGCAGCATTTGAATTGGCTTATGTTTGGCAAGTGTTGGTCCTTTTCAGTGTCTCTCATTTCAGCTCAGTCCATTTGGTCTCAATCACTCTGGTTCCAAATTATCTTGGTTGTTTTCATTCGCATTGTTTCTCATCATACCCCTTTCCTGAGTGTTTGTTAGACTTTGTTCCCTGTTTTCAAGATTTCAATGACGATTAAACGCACAAGCTTCAATCCCTTTCCCTGCACTTCTTGTCATCCCTTTCACTTTTTGCTTTTCATGTTCTTTCAAATTTTTCATTTTTAGCTTGCATTTCTTCAATTTCTTTTCCTCGCCTTCTTTTATTTACATTTTGTACCAAGTGTCAACAGTTGAATTGGATTTTTTTGACAAGTGTTGGTCCTTTTCACTGCCCTCATTCCATCTCAGTCCATTTGGTCACAATCACTCCTGTTCCAAATTATTTCGGTTGTTTTCATTTGCACTGTTTCGCATCATATCTCCTTTCCTCATCATTTGTTAGACTTTGTTCTCTGTATTCAAGATTTCATTCTCCTTTCCCGAAAGGTAGACCTTGCTTTGGGAAAGGGAATGAAATCTTGTGATGTCAATGAAGATTAATTGGGCAAGCTTCCATCCTATTCCCTGCACTTCTTGTCATCCCATTCACTTTTTGCTTTTCATAGGCTTTCAAAATTTTCCCTTTTTCATTTTAAGCTTGCATTTCTTCAATTTCATTTTCTCTCCATCCTTCCTTTATTTCCACTTCTCACCTGGTTGTAGCATTTGAATTTTGGCAAGTGTTGGTCCTTTTCAGTGCCCTTCATTTCATCTCAGTCCATATAGTCTAAATCACTCCCATTCCCAGTTTTCTCCTTTTTTTTTTTTTTTTTTTTTACTTTGCACTGTTTCCAATCATATTTCTATTCCTGAGCGAATGCTCAACTTGTTCTCTATTTTCAAAATTTCAATGAGTGTTACTTGGGAAGCTTTTTTCCTTTTCCTTGCACTTCTTGTCATCCCATTGGATTTTGGCTTCTCATGTGCTTTCAAAATTTTTTTTATTTTCCATTTTAACCTTGCATTTCTTCAGTTTCTAATCTTCTCTTTCCATTATTTCAATTTCTTGCCCGATGTCAGAATTTGATTTGGAGTGACTTTGACAAGTGTTGGTCCTTTTCAGTGCCCCTCATTTTATCTCAGTCCATTTGGTCACAATCTCTCCCAAATTTTCTCGTTAGTTTTCATTTGCAGTTTCATTATATATAATTTCCTGAGCTTTTGTTTGACTTTGTTCTCTGTATTAAAGATTTCATTCCCTTTCATGAAGGGACGACTTTCCTCTCGGATACCAAATGAAATCTTGCGATTTCGATGAAGATTAATTGGTCAAGCTTCCGTCCCTTTCCCTGCACTTCTTGTCATCCCACCCACTTTTTACTTTTTACGTTCTGTGTGAATTTTCCCTTTTTCCTTTTAAGCTTGCTTTTTTATCAATTTATTTTCTGCTCTTTCTTTTATTTACCTTTCTTGCCTGATTTCAGCATTTGAATTGGAGTACTTTTGACAAGTGTTGGTTTTTTTCAGTGCCTCTCATTTCATCTCAGTCCATTTTGTTTCAATTATTCTGGTTCCAAATTTTCCCATAGTTTTCATTCGCACTGCTTTGCAGCATAACTAATTTCCTGAGTGTTTATTAGACATTGTTCCCTGTTTTCAAGATTTCAGAGAAGATTAATTGGTCAAGCTTCTCTTCCTTTCCCTGTACTTCTTGTCATCCCATTCACTTATTCTTTTTACATGCTTTCTAAATACTCTCTTTTTCAATTTAAGTTTGAATATCTTCTAAATGTTTTCCTCTCCTTCCTTTTTTTCCATTTTTTGACTGATTGCAGCATTTGAATTGGTGTACATTTGGCAAGTGTTGGTCTTTTCAGTGCCCCTCATTTCATCTCAGTCCATGTGGCCTCACTTATTTTGGTTCCAAATTTTGTCTGTTTTCATTCGCACTGTTTCTCAT
>JAKJHU010000330.1:52500-220232 GCA_022316685.1 Progne subis subis
TTAAAAAAAAAAAAAAAAAAAAAAAAAAACACCACAACAGCAATTCAGGTAAATACAACAGAGGTTTGGGAAGAGCTGCCAAAAGCTTATAGCTCTCAGGGGAGGAACCCATTAAAAATTAGAGGCTAAGAAAGAACAGGGGAAAATGTGTACTCTTGGATGGAAGAGAAAAGTTGCCCAAGGCCTGTGCATGAAGGATTTTAAAGCTATTACATCAATGCACTCATTGGGGCACAAGGGCCTTGTGTGATCATTTTTTTAAAGTATTATGGCTGTATTAGGAGTTTTTAAATAGCCAAACAAATAACACAAGGGTGTCTTACCTGTCAGAAGGTTAACAAGAAAGTAATGAGACAAACCCTGACAGAAAAATAGCATACTGACCTTTTGAGAGGTTTCAAGTGGATTATACTGAGCTTCTGAAGTTGGTAGATGGAAGTATCTTTTAGTGCTAGTAGTCCAACTAACACTCACAGGGAAAAAGCTTGCCGAGATGCAAGGGCCACTGCCAGATTTGTAGTTAAAATACTATTGGAACAAATTATTCCCCAATCTGGAGTTATTCAGGCCATGGATTTTGATCAGGACCCCTGTTTTACCTCTAGTGTTATTAAGGGTGTAGCACAAGCCATGGGTATTTCCTGGGAATATTATACTCCTTGGCACACTCAGAGTTCTGGGAGGGTGGAAAGGATGAACCAAACTATAAAACAACAATTAAGCAAATTAATGATTGAGGCTAAGATGTCATGGCTAAAATGTTTACCTCTCACCTTGCTTGACATAAGATCAATTCCTAATGCAGATACGGGGCTTTAAACATATGAAATGCTTTATGGAATGCCATATTCCCAGGAAATACCCCAAACATCAATAATGATTGAAGATATATTTATTCGAAATTATATCCAAGCAATTGGACAGCATGTGACCAAGTTAAAAGAAAAGGAATGCTAGCCCAAACGGGACCACTGGGGTTTAAAATTCATAAGATACAACAGGAGAATGAGTATTTATTAAAAGCTGGAAAGAAGAGACTTTAACCCCAAAATGGGAAGGTCTGTATTTAACTCTCTTAACAACAGACACATTGGTGAAAACAGCAAAGAAAGGGTGGACTCACACATCAAAAGTCAAAGAACCAGTGGAACCACCAATGGCCGCAGTGGAAAATCACCTCACAGCCTAGGGATCTACAAATAATCTTGGAAAAGAAGGGCAAGAGAATGTCGAGGAGACATCCTAAAAAGAACTACCTAACACCAAGAGAAGTAGAATGTACCAGCCTGAATTGTGACTGTAACCCCTGGGGCTGTTTTAGGTACATAGAATGTAGAGAGTTGTGGTATGCCCACTTATCGGGAGCCAGGATTCCGAGAGGCCTTTGTTTGAGTTGTGAAAGTTAGATCCAGAAGGAAACAGATCTAGCACTGAAAATATTAGTGACAACAGGCTGAGTACGCCAGGATAATAAAAAATAGTGGAAGCTACGGGTGAACAAGACTAAACACAATTTGTGAGCAAAACCAGATCTTAAAAGAGTGGAGTGCGACCTCGACAACCTACCAGGTAAAGGCAAAGAATTAAGAGAGAGTAAAGAGTCAGTGGGCGAAAAAAAACAAAGAGCAACATCAGGGGGCAAGACGAGATTAACCCCTACCCTTGCCATGAAAAAGATGCAGACCCCAACTGTTGGTGGCAACCCTATAGGTTGGTGGAATGGAAGGGTACTGTTATACTGGACCCCTACTCATAATTACTACCTTGAGTCTAAATCCGGCCTGGGCAGGGTCATGCACCCAGTGTTATCAAACCGTCCGATATGGACGGGGCTTTATATCCGCCACGGTAGGAAACACTCGTGTGAATGCAAAATACTATGCCCAGGAGGAGTTTCAAAAATGTACTGAGAGTGGACAAGAATTTTAGAGAGGCCAAAAACAAAGAAAAAGGAAGAAAATTAGCAGCTATGTATGTCCCAGGGGAGAGGAATATATATGTTTCACCAAATCAGGCATGTAAGGACATTCTGATAACAGGGGAGTACAGGATCAGTATAAAGAAAGTTGAGTTCAAAAGGCAATAAAAACTATAAAGAAAACAACACAGCCTGAAAACCCAGATTCTGATTTCTGTGAGAATCTAAAAAGAAGGTGTCCGAATTAAATTTTCCCACCTTGAGCCAATATTTATTTTTAGACTTGATGCGGCAAGTAGCAGCTGAATTAAATGTTTTTAATAGCAAGATTTATAAAAGTTCCCATATGACAGAACAGCAGCCATAGAGGTGTGCAGGGCTAGAGGTTAAGCAAATTTTAAAATGGAATTGAAGTAAAATTACCAAACCAAAGACAGTCCTAAAGAATGGGTACTAACAGATTCAGTGGTAAGGAACAAGTGTTTGTTCCCCCCTGAGACATGACTTTAAAGAGTTAAGATTTTAGCTAAGGGTTAGAAACAATTTATATCGATCAAGATGTAAGTTAGATTAGGAAATGGCAGGTTAATGATTATTAGATGCCCAAGCTAGACCTAACTGTTGTATTATGAGCTTGTTGATAGAAAAGTGGAGTAAGTGAACCGTCATAAGAACAGATTGAAACTACTAAGAACAATGGCCAGCCCCTGGACTTGGTATCCATCAATCACGAAGCAGGGGACCTTGGACAGTGCCAGAGGGTCACAGAGACCTGATGAAGACTCTCCTGACTTCATCCTTTGAGACCACTGACCCAATTCGAGACCACTGACCCAATTCAAGAGAAGAACTGCGCACGCGTGAAGGACTGATAGCCTCATTTTAATAGAGAGCGAGGATGGGAGGCGCTGGGGTTATGCACATGTATTGTATGTAAGATCTTGGAAAATAGATAGAGAGCAAAGAAGCCTTGTTCGGGTGGCCACGCCTTTGGGAGATGACTTCCGTGCCGCCCGCTGGTGAATAAACATACCACTTTCTAACTTTAATTAGTTAGAGGGTCTTGTCCGTGACTGTATTGGTTTTCAATGACTCAATTTGATGAGCCAGGAAGGAGAAGGTTCTGCTTGGCTGTGAGACCAGCTCGGGTGGAGGACCCCCTCAGGGCGCTCCCAGGATATTCCTGGAAGAGTGTGCTCCACTGCCCGACCTGTTCATCCAGCAGCAGAGAAGAACTCCTGACTACTAAAACTCCGGACAAAAAGGTATGTTTATACTTGAAAAAATAGGTACCTTTTTGGTATAGGCGGTTTGGTAAGACACTGAGAGATGTCTCGTGCACAACGCATGCCTTGGTTGCTCTGCAGAGCCTGGTTTGGTTTGGTTTGGTTTGGTAACCCGTGTCCTGTGGTGGGGAGCAGTAACTGGTTTTTGTTTTGCCTTGATAATCTTTGTCCCATGGTGGGGGCAACAGCGGCAATAGGTTAACCGGTTTTGTTGTCAGTTTTTGGTTTAAAGGTACCTTGGTCATCCATAATTCGAGAGGCTAGCCTGAGTTTTAAGATGCAAAGGGTCCCGTCGTGGGTCGCAGAAAATCCTGATTGCGGCTCCGTGCGCACCGGGTGTGTTGTGTGTGTGTGTGTGTGTGGTGTGCACAGATTTGTGTTTTGTGGGTTTGTGTGTCTAGGCTGTGGAAGAATTATTGGTGCACCGTGTGTGTTGTGTTTTGTAAGAGTTTGTGTCGTAAGTGCTTTGACCTGTAAGGCGTAGGCATGGTCAGGAAAGGCTATTGGTAAGTCATGGGAGACGTCCCACGCACAACTGTGCCTCTGTAGTGTGCTTGCAAGCTTGAGTGGTATCTGGTCAGTTGTACTTGGCTGCCAGCAGAGAAAACTGTTAAGCTGTTGTACCGGGCCATGGAGAGCTCGGATTGTTTTTGCTGGCAGAAGGGGATTTTGTCATTTGCTGTGCCATAGAGGGCTCAGTTTGCTAGAATCCGGGACTAGCAATTGTAAGGGCAAATCCTGATTTGTGGTTGTTACACTATGTGAATGCATCCTGACTGTGAGAACAATTGAGAGAGAGTTTGTTGAGACGTGCTACCAGCACGAAGCGATTGAGGAGTTTGGACCCGCGGTTCCCGTTTTCAGGAGACTGAAACGGCCAGGGAAAAACGAAGCGAGTGGAGTGTATGAAAACCCTTAAAGCCCCCTCCCTGCTGTGACTGTGGTGTGTGTGTCTTGGTTATTCACTGTAACTATTTTCAGGCAACATCCATCTTGTGTTAAAAGTTTTAAGTGCAGCACATGCTGAGTGAAAGAGTTGATTAGCCTCTGAGAGCTGAGGTGTGAGTGCTTTTGAAATAGACTGAGGACAGACAAAGGACAAGACTAGTTTGCCACGAAGTAATAGAAACCCTTGACAAGAGCTTAGTTGTGATTTTAGGTATGGAAACTGTGTTTGTAGATTGTTGGAATTAAAATAAGGGTAACTTCCGTCTGAGAACTCGATCTGGCCAAATGAATAAAAGGAATTCCTTTACCTCAGTGGTTTGGGCTTGACTCGTAGGAGTTTGTGAATTCAGCAAGCTGGTGGATAGACAGAGAAAATGAGAGAACGTATTTAGAAGGTTTATATCAGATGTCTGTTGGGAGACTAGTGGCTCTGGAGTAGGAGCAATGGGCTGTGGAGAATTCAGAAAGTCAAAAGAAGTGAATGGAATAGCTTGTGTTTTTGGGAATTCTCCTGCAGCTTTTGGTGCATCTAGAGGTTGTCACTGTGCCTGGGTGCTTTTGCAGTGTAAAATTTGTGCAGGACATTACTACTGTTCTTCTGCAAACCGGTACAGAGAATGTGTCCAGTGTAAACAGCTCCTTGATCGAGCTGATTTAGAGCAAAGATTTTAACACATTTAGTAAAATAATTTCTGTTTCAACTCCAGCTCCAGCTTTAACTCCAACTCCATCTTTATTTCTATTTCAGCTCCGTCTTCACCTTCTATTTTATCCCCTAGTCCGACTACTCACTTACTCCTAAATCTCTCCCACTGCCCAACAGTGACAGTGAGGAAGAGGAGCCCTCTCCAAAGGTTCCTACAGCATCCTGGACTCAGAAACAAACCAAAGAAGAGAACATCACAACGGGGAGGCGGTGGCTGCTCATGTTAAGAAAAACTGAGATTGACCAGAGGATCTTACCCTAGGAGACCCTCTACTTATAATGAAACTAGGGAACAAAAAACAAAAAATAAAACCAACCAACCAACCAACCAAACAAACAAACAAAAGATAGATTACTTTGGAGGTTGAGGACCAACAATATGTGGAATTGTTAAGCTTGATGTAGATAACTAATGAGGCTAAAGTCATTATTGAAAGAAGGTGAGATTTACAGGAAAATAATAGATCAGGTATTTTCTGGGGTCTGAGCTTCTAACATACCAGAAGAGCAAAGAACCTCAGAGCAAGTTAAGTTAAAAAAACAACAAACAAACAAAACAACTAGTTAGAGTTAAGCAATACCCCCTGAAGAACAGTTAAGGGATTAGCCCAGTGATTGAATTTTTTTCCCTGCTAAAAAGCCTCATGGATCATAGCTTGTTAATAGGATAACTGAGGATTTATACCCAGTGGTTCCCAACCCTTACACTTTGTTAACTTGAAGGTACCTGAACTAACATCGGTTTATTCTTTTAGATTTAAAGGATGCTTTCTTTTGCCTTCCTCTCCATGAAGCCAGCCAGAAAATTTTTGCATTTGAATAAAAAAGTCAGCTCACATGGACAGTGCTTCTGCAGGAGTTCAAAAAATTGCCCACCTTGTTTGGAGAACAACTAGCAAAAGATCTGGAATCCTGGGAAGCTCCATCAGGAAGACAGCTGTTACAGTATGCGGATGACCTCCTGATAGCTACTAAAACTCAAGAGGCATGTCTGGAGTGGATGGTAAAGCCTCCTAAACTTTTGGGGCCTACAGGAGTATCTCATATCCCAGAAGAAAGCCCAGATGGTGAAGCAGAACAGTTATTTACTTGGGCTACGAGGTTAGTACTGGACCAAGAACCTTAGGACAGGATCACAAGGAAGCAATATGCCAGACCCCAAAACTCCAGACAGTAAAAGAACTGAGAACTTTTCTAGGCATGACAGGCTGGTGCAGACTGTGGATTTCTAACTATGGGTTGTTTGTTAAACCTCTGTATGCCCTGATCACGGAAGGGAGCAGGGATCTCCAAAAGAAGCAACTCGAGCCTTTGACCAGCTAAAGAAGGTCCTCATGTCAGCTCCAGCCCTGGGATTCCAGACGTGAGTAAACCATTCTTTTTGTTTTCATATGAGAAGCAGGGGGTTGCCCTTGGGAAATATCAGCACAAAACCTGGGCCCGTATCACAGGGCACTCGCCCAAGCAGCTGCATGCAGCAGCTAAGGAATGGCCAGGGTGCCTCAGAGCCATTGCAGCAGTGGCAGTGAACATCCAAGAAGCATCCAAGTGCACCCTAGGCCAGAAGATGACCGTGCCAGTATCCCACACAGTGTTCTGCAGTCCTGGAAGTGAAAGGGGGACATTGGCTCTCCCCACAGAGATTCCTGAAGTACCAAGCCATAATGGTAGAATGAGATGATGTTGAGATTGTGGTAACTAACATTGTGAATCCAGCTTCCTTCCTCAGCGGGAGCATGGGAGAACCAGTGATCCACGAGGGCCTGGAGGCCTTCGAAGCCACCTGCTCCAGTTGCCTGGATCTGAAGGACACCCTGCTTGAGAATACTGAGACCTGGTCCAGCGATGGAAGCAGCTGTGTCATCAGTGGAAGGCATGCTGGGTATGTGGTTACCATGAGCAGAGAGGTCATAGAGTCTGGACCATTACCAACCAACACCTCGGCACAGAAGGCTGAAATAACCTGCCTGAACTCGGGCTTTAGAGCTGGCAAAAGGAAAGAAAGTTAATATCTACCCAGACTTAAGGTATGCATTTGAGGTAGTTCATACACTTGGAGCCGTCTGAAAAGAAAGAGGACTGTTGAATTGACAAGGAAAAAGTATTAAACATGCACAAGAGAGAATAAAATTGTTGGAGGCAGTCCAGCTACCTGAAAAGGCAGCCACCATGCATATCAAAGCACACCAAAAAGTGAGCTCTGAATTGGAGGAATAAAACAAGCTGATGGACAGAAAGGCAAAAGATACAGCCAAAGGTGAGGTAACTGTTGAGGCAGCTTAATTCCAGATGAGCAAATTTCATTGAAGGTAAGCCAAAGCACAGTAGAAAAACAAACAAAACAAACAACAAAACAAACAAAAAACCAAGACAAGAGGGGTGGGTTATTACAGTTAAAAGAAAGGAAGGATTATGATCCCCTTTTAGATACTATGGTCATTAGTGAAAGAGGAACATGAAAATACACTTTGGGGAATAGATGATTTGTATAATTATTTGAAAGATAGAATTATAACTAGAAATTTGTAAAGTATAGGTGACTTGCCGGTGTAGCCTTGCCTCCAAAACTAATCCCAAAAATATTTTTAAACCACAGCTTGGGCAAACTGGGAAAAGATATGTACCTGGGCAGCAATAGCAAATTGATTTTTCAGAACTACCCAGGAAAGGAGGGCATGGATACCTATTGGTATTAACAGATACCTTTTCAGGGTGGCCAGAAGCTTTCCCTACAGAACTGCAAAGTGCAAGAGGTAGCCAAAGCAGTGTTATAAGAAAATAATACCATGCTTTGGAGTCCCAGCCACAATGTTTTTAGATAGGAGGCCATATTTTATTTCAAAATTGTGTAGCAAATTAAGCAGCAAATTATAAAACTGGGGCTCAAACCAGAGAACTAGATGGACCAGTACATGATGCATAGCCTGGGGATTATGTATACATAAAGTCTTTTGCAGAAAAACTTTGGAACCACGGTGGGAGGGACCATTCAAGTGCTCCTCATTGTCTTTAATACAATCAAGATCAAGGACAAAGCACCTGGATCCATCACTCCCAAGTGAAGAAAGATCCTGAGGGACGATGCAGAGTTATACCAGGTGACAATGAACTAAAATTAAAACTTTCTTGAAAAATAAATGATAAGTATAATATAACAACTTTTTGAAAAATAGGAAAGCTTGTAATTGTAATGGGTAATCAAATAGGTATAGCCTGGAGAGTTGTGGCATTTATGACCATCGCTATAGCCACAGCTAATGCAGCACCACTGCATTAGAATGTGACTGGTAAATATTAGTGCCAAGGGAAAGCTTATGATTTTATCTCCCGTAAGTCTCTGATTCAGATGCTAAAAATTACAAATGCAACTGGGTAAGAAAACCTTATTTAACTTGTGCATTTGTAACTTTGTCAAAATTGAAGAATGTGATTTTTCCTATTAGGCACATGTTGTATCCCACCAACATATAAGGCAAACTTGACCACTGTTTCAAGAAATATTGCCTGCGCCTATAGAGATGAACTTAACTTCAGTTGCACAATTATTGAAACACCATGGATTAAAGAAAAGAAGAAAAAAATTACAAAGGAAGAGATCTTTGATTGCAATGCATCATTACACAGAGACTATATGGAGAGTATTTAAAGGTTAGTAGAAGGCCCATCCCATCATTGGTGGGATGTGCTTTTGGGGTAGTCACCAGCTGCAACTGGTTTGCTCAATATCTTGGTTTATTTGATTATTTTTTTGTTTAATTTAGTTGGTATAAGTTTGATTTTGTTTGTTACAATTATTTCTTTGGAGTTGGAGAATGCTGAAGCGACTAGCAGCTTTAACTTCAATATTAAGAGCATATAGTACAGTTTTAAAGGACCCTCTACCACACAGTTTTGCTAGATGAAGAAGAATTTACATATTAGTAAAATAATTTACTTTGAAGAAGGAGTGGGAAATGAGACATAACTTGAAAGAGTTAAGATTTTAGCTAAGGGTTAGAAGCAATTTCTATTGATCAAGATGTAAGTTAGATTAGCAAATGGTAGGTTAATGATAATTAGATGCCCAAGCTAGAGCTAACTGTTATATTATGAGCTTGTTGATAGAAAAAGTGGAGTAAGGGAACCGTCATAAGAACAGATTGAAACCAATCAGAACAATGGCCAGCACCTGGACTTGGTACCAATCAATCACGAAGCAGGGGACCTTGGACAGTGCCAGAGGGTCACAGAGACCTGATGAAGACTCTCCTGACTTCATCCTTTGAGGACCACTGACCCAATTCGAGACCACTGACCGAATTCAGAGAAGAACTGCGCACGCGTGAAGGACTAATAGCCTCATTTTAATAGAGAGTGAGGATGGGAGGTGCTGGGTTATGCATATGTATTGTATGTAAGATCTTGGAAAATAGATAGAGAGCAAAGAGCCTTGTTTGGGGCGGCCACGCCTTTCAGAGATGACTCCCGTGCCGCCCGCCGGTGAATAAACATACACTTTCTAACTTAACTAGTTAGAGGGTTTTTGTCTGTGACTATATCGGTTTTCAATGATTCAGGCGCTGGGGCTGTGACCCCCCACTGCCACCAAAGGCTATGGCAGCCTGCCTTGCCGTCACGGTGGGCTGTGGAGCACCCTTTGGGGAGCAGAGGGGACACAAGGCAGGCCTCCACTGAAGGGCTAGCCTGTGTGGGAAGAGCGGGCAGAGTGAAGGGACGCAGGATGCTGTGAGTGGGGCAGTTGAAAGCAACAGCTGAGGACAGCCGAAAGGCCAAAGAGAGCAGAAGAACTTGTTGTACATGAGGAGTGGGGGCTGAAGGTGTGTGCTGGCCTTTGCCTCAGAGGGACCAGGCAACCTGAGCACGTGAAGCAATGGGGAACAAAGACACGCAGAGCTCCTTATGCATCCAGAGAACAGGTGCCTGTTTGCTGCATGGGCAGCTGTGTGAGCTGCTGCCATGAGAGCCAGGGGCTCTGAGGGCACGCCGTCCCTGCTTCCCTCAAGGGGAAGGACAGCACAGCTGCCGGAGCTGCTTGCCAGGGTGCGTGCGCTTTCATCGCTGCCTTGCAGCAATGGGTTGGGAGTGGCCAGTGCCCGGAGCCAAGCTGTCCCTCTCCCGGTGTGTGACTCGCAGCAGGCTGGAAGCAGTGCTAGCACGGCCGGCTGCTGCCCCTGCCTGCCGACAGCAGAGGCTGGCACGGGCAGCCTCTTGCCAGACTGCAGGTGGCCCAGGCAGGACTGGGCTTTGCCCTCGGCAGAGATGCCCAAGGGATTGGGGCCGGGCCCATGCGAGCCGTGGCCATCACTGGTGATCCAGCGGCAGCACTAATCCTGCCAGTTACAGCAGCTGGGACTGAGCAGCCAGACACGTAGCGTGAGGCTGTGGAATGAAGCTGCTCAGGCAGGGCCAGACGTGGAGCAGGGATTCCACTCCTGGTGGTGGCCAGCACATCAGGCCATGCAAGTGTTGCAGCAAGTGCAGAGGAGGCCAGCGAGTTGCTAAGGTGAGCAGCTCTCCTGTGGAGACAGCTTGAGAGAGAGTTGGAGCTGCTCAGGCTGGAGAAGAGAAGGTTGTGGGGAGGCCTCCCAGTGCCTTGCAGTGTCTGCCAGGAGCTCCAAGGGAGCTGCAGAGGCATTCTGTGACAGCAATTGTAGTGATAGTCTAGGGGGTTGGAGCTGTCAGGCGGGTGGGGAGAGCTGCCTGGGCATGGGGAATTGCAGCCGCCTTTGTGTCTGCAGGATCTTCTCTGGCACAGGGCAGAGGCTGCTCCCAGCCAGCAGTTCCACAGCCTTGGGGGAGCCATGGGCTGGGCATTGTTGGCACCTGACCTCTTCCTGATGGAGCCCGTGCTCCTGGGAGCGCTTGGCCGCCACGGTCTGGGCTCCCCATTTCAGTGGCAGGCCTTTCCTGGCCATCAGCGCCTGCTGCCTGAGTGGGTCTTGCTGGCCCTGAGGCAGGCGGTGCTGTGAGGTCACAAATGGCGTGACAGCGGCCTGAGGCTGAGCTGTGATGTCACGCCGTGTGGCGGCCCCAGCATTGTGAGGTCACCGGGCCATCCCTATATAAGGCGGGCCGGCCCCACAGCCGCCAGTGCAGTGGCGATGGCACGTGTCGGAGCCGTGAGCGACGTCAGCGTCCTGCTGGCTGCACTTGCCCTGCTGCTGGCCACGGTGGCTGTCCGCTGGGTCATTGGCCACCGGGCACGGCAGGGCCGGCAGGCCGGGACTCGGAGGCCGCGCAAGCAGCTCGGGGGCCGGGCCAGGGGCCCAGGCAGGAGCCCAGGAGCCCCTGTGGCTGCCAGGGCCTCCGGGCCTGGCGCAAGCCCTCGGAAGCGTCCCGATGCTCCCGCCACTTGCCCCAAGGGAGCCGGCAGCTGCGGCCTCTGCGTCAGCGTGGCCAAGGAGCTGCAGGGGCTGATGCTGCTGCTGCGGGCTCACCACGGGACATGGGCTCCGCTTCATCCTGCCATGTGGCGGGCGCTGTGGGTGCACCTGCAGCAGCTGGGCAAGCAAGGCCTTCGGCATTGCTGTGCCTCGTCCTGCTGCTCCGGGTGCTTCCGTGTCTCTGGCTGGCTTATCCCAGCCAGAGGGGCCATTCCTGGTACAGCTTCCAGCCCTTCCAGGCGCCTGTGCGGCTGCACAGACAGCCCTGCCCCGGGCTCTGCTGGGCTCTGGGCCAGCAGAGAGGCCAGGCAGGGCTGGCCATGGCTGGGAACAGGCCCTGAGCCCTGCAGGAGGATGGAGCTGGGCCACATCCAAACTGCCCCACAAACCTGGGCTGAGCAGCCAGGGCTGGCAATTGCTGGGGACAGACGCTGGGCTGAGTCCTGCCCCTGCACGCTCACTCAGCCTGAGATGGACACTGATGGTTTCTGTGGCAGGCTCTCTCAGCCCAGCCCAGCTCCCTCCAAGCTCTGCCAGCTGCCCTGAGCTCTCGGCAGCACCAAGGGCCTCTCCCCAGCACAGCCCAGCCGGCTCTGGCCCCACAGCTCTGCTCAGGGCAGGCTGCTCTGGGCAGGGGCCCCACGGCCTCAGCCCCTCGGAAGGGCACAGCAGCAGCTGCAGCTCAGACAGGACTCAGCCCCAGCCATGGGCAAGGTGCTGGGGCCAAGGGAAAAGGAGGCTCCCTGTGTGCCCTGCTCCCCTCTCCCTGAGGTGCTGAGAGCTCTGCAGCCCCTGCTGCCATCCCATCTGCCCAGACCAGCACAACAGCCCCAGCCTTGGGGCCCTCAAGAGCTGCTCGTGCTCCAGGCCCAGGGCCCATCCCAAAGCTGGGGCAGCCAGAAAGCTGTGCCCATTTCTGTTCATTCCTGCTCTGATGAGGATGGATCCTCAGCCCTTTGGAGGTTGCTGATGAATTTTACGACTCCAGAGACCTCTTCCTTCTTGAACTCTTCAGTTACAGAGTTCATTGAGAAAAGCTCATAACATTTGTTCAAAAAAAAAACAAGTAAGAAAAGTGCCTGGGAATGATTTAAGTTTTCAATTCTTCTGTGGTCAATTAGACAGATTTCAGAAGTTTATTCGAGTGAATGTTCTATATTGAAAACAATGCAGAGAGAACTCTTTTGTCCTGTTTTTTTTTCCTTTTTATCAATTGATATCAGCAATGTTCAACTGATATTGACGTCCAGCACCTTCTTCTGCAGTCTGAATAGATGTAAAAATCAAGACCCTTCATGGCTGACAATCAATCAGACTTTGTCCCCAACCCTCCCCACCAATTCTCTCATCCAACCCTTGGCACTCCTATGGATCAGGAATGGTGCTGCCATCAGGAGCAGGGCAGTGATTCTTTCCCTGTGCTCAGCTCTGGTTGCGCAGCACCTCAAATATTGTGCCTAGTTCTGAACCCCCCAGTTTAGGAAGGACATGGACTGGTGGGAGCGTGTCCAGAGAAGGGCAACAAAGCTGGTGAGTGGTCTCTAACAGAAGTCCTGTGAGGAGCAGCTGAGGGAGCTGGGGTTGTTTATCCTGGAGAAGAGAAGGCTCAGGGGAGGCTTCATCACTCTCTACGACTCCCTGACAGGAGGGTGCACCTAGATGGGGGTCGGGCTCTTCTCCCAGGGAACAGTGACAGGACAAGAGGACATGGCCTTAAGCTGCAACAGGGGATGTTTATGCTGAACGTTAGGAAATATTCTTCCCAAAATGGTGACTGGGCATTGGAATGGGCTGCCTAGGGAGGTGGGTGGGTCATTGTCCCTTGGCAGTGTTTCAGGAATGACTGGATGTGGCACTCAGTGCCGTGGTCTGCCTAAGAAGGTGGTGTTGGGTCACAGGTTGGACTTGATGCTCTCCAAGGTCTTTTCCAAGCCTGCTTGATTCTCTGATGATGGTGACACTGCAGGGCCCTGGGGAAGCAAGGGGCCATTGTGACACTGAGGGACCTGGTGGCACTAAGAGGACCAGAGTGACATTGTGCATGATATGTCACCAATAGAGCCAAGGGGCCATTGTGACACTGTGGGGCTAAATGCAAGCAAGGAAACCCATGGTGACACTCTGGGGCCTGGTGGAACCACAGAGGCCACTGTGACACCGTGGAACCAAGGAGATCATTGCTGCGCTGCCAGACCTCATGGAACAAAGGATCCATTGTGACACCCCAGGGTCATGGCGGCCCAAGGCACCATTGTGACACTGTGGGGCCCAAGGATCCAAGGGACTTTGTGACACCAAGGGGTCCCCACGGAACCAAAGGCACACTATGACACTGGGAAGCCTCATGGAATCATGGAGACCATTGTGACAGTCTAGGGACACAAGGAACCGTGGTGACACTAAGTTGGCTGGAAGTGTTAATCTGCTGGAGGGTAGGAGGGCTGTGCACAGGGCCTGGACAGGCTGGATGCAGGAAGTCAAATCCAACAATGTGAGGTTTAACAAGTCCAGATATTGAGTCCTGCACTTTGGCCACAACAACCCCTGAAGTGGTGCAGGCTGGTGACAGAGTGGCTGGACAGCAGCCAGGCAGAAAGGGACTTGCAATGGACCTGATGGACAGCAGGCTGCACATGAGCCAGCAGTGTGCCCAGGTGGCCAGAAGGCCAATGGCTCCTGGCCTGGATCAGGGACAGTGTGGGCAGCAGGAGCAGGGCAGTAATTCTTCCCTGTGCTCAGCACTGGTTGGGCAGCACCTCGAGTGCTGTGTCCAGTTCTGCGCCCCCAATTAAGAAAGGACATGGAGGGGCTGCAGCGTGTCCTGAGAAGAACAACAATGCTGGTGAGGGGACTGGAACACAAGTCCTGTGAGGAGAACCTGAGGAAGCTGGGGTTGTTTATCCTGAAGAAGAGGCTCAGGAGAGACAAGGCAGTGTCAGGGCAGAGGTTGGACTTGATGATGTCCAAGGTCTTTTCCAAACTGGCTGATTCTGTGATTCTCTGAAACCACCCTTGCAGCAGTTGCAAGATAAGCCTTGGACCTTCTCTTCAGAAGGTGCCAGCAGCCCAGGTCCCTCAGCTTCCCCTCACAGCACCAAAGCCCATCATGTCAGTCCTGCAGGAGCATGCAGAAAATTCCTGAAGCACATGAAGGATGATCCTGCTCCCAGCGGACATTCCCATGGGTGTCAACTGAGGAACTGAAATGGGGAGTGGGGCCAGAGAGGAATGGGCAACCAGGGATGGGCTGTTTGCAGCGGAGGGAACAGGGAGGGGCAAAAATAAGAAATTTGCACCAGGAAGGGGAAAGAAAGCCAAGGTTAAGCAAAGGAAATGCTGAGGGCAGTTTGGGGGTGGCTGCCAGGCAGCCCTGGCTCTGAGCAACAACATCTGCAGTGGCACAGGAAATTCACAGCTCATGGGAACAAACTTTCTGGCTGACTTCAGAGGCCACCACAACCCTGAGTGGTTTCCCTCCTGTCCCCCAGCCCTTCCTGGCCCCAGGGGCTGATGATGGCATTTGTGCTCCCTCAGGTTCATCTCCCCACACCAACACCATGGGGGTGCTCACGCCTGCTCTGGGCAGTGCACACAGGGGCTCCTGAGCCAGTGCTGCCGTGTCTGTGCCTGCAAGGATGCGGCACCTGTGTGAGCTAGGGAGAGGCCAGGGCTGCAGAGGGGGGATGTTGTTGGCAGGTGCATGAGGACGCTGTGGGACGCTGCCCTGGGGTGTCCAGCACAGTGGGGATGGATCAGCCCCTGCTCTGCTGCTCCTTCCCATCTCCCCCAGGCACCTTGCAGAGCCCCTGCCATGCTGTTTGCCCCCAGCCTGCCCACGGCCACCCTGGGGCTGCTCACGGGGCTTTTCTCTGCTGAGCATTGGCCTGGGCGTGTTCTGGAGAGAGCCTGGGCAAGGAGCCTGGAGCCCCCAGGCCCTGCCCTGAGGCGTCAGCGCTGCCCCAGCAGTGCCCATGGCCTGTCCCTGCTGCAGCCCCGGCACTGCCACCCCCAGCACTGTGCCCAGCCCCGAGAGCACTCAGGCCCTACAGCAACACCAGGGCCAGGAGGGCAGCGGATCAGGGCCACGGGAGCAGCACTGGCAACACCAAGTGCTGCTGCTCCTGGGCACAGCTGCTGTGCCAGCACTGAACTGCCCCCAGCTCTGCACACAGACATTGCCGCTGCAGCTCCAGAGAAGGGAACAAAAGGGGGATCTCTGCAGAAAACTTGCCTGGGAGATCCTTGAGTTCCTTTAAAGCCACCAAGAGTGCAGCCCCTCCTTGAAACACTCTGTGGCAAGAGGGAAGGTGGAGATAAACAAAATGAGAAATATCCCAAGGAATGGCTTTTCTCTGTGGACAAGAATAAAACTATAAGACAAAGGAAATACAACCATAGCTAAATTTAGTAGAAGAATTAAAGGGTGACTTTTATTACCAGTGATTTGCAGAAATTGGTCATCACTTTAATATTACTGAAACCATCCAGTCATCAGTCTCCTCACTGCAGCCTTGAGCTCCTGGTTCCTCAGGCTGTAGATGAGGGGGTTCAGGGCTGGAGGCACCACTGAGTACAGAACTGACAGGGCCAGATCCAGGGATGGGGAGGAGATAGAGGGGGGCTTCAGGTAGGCAAACATGACAGTGCTGAGGAACAGAGACACCACGGCCAGGTGAGGGAGGCAGGTGGAAAAGGCTTTGTGCCGTCCCTGCTCAGAGGGGATCCTCAGCACAGCCCTGAAGATCTGCACATAGGAGAAAACAATGAACATAAAACAACCAAGTGCTAAACAGGCACTAATTGCAATGAGCCCAAGTTCCCTGAGATAGGATTTGGAGTAGGAGAGCTTGAGGATCTCTGGGATTTCACAGAAGAACTGGCCCAGGGCATTGCCATGGCACAGGGGCAGGGAAAATGTATTGGCCGTGTGCATGAGAGCATTGAGAAAGGCACTGGCCCAGGGCAGCTGCTGCCATGTGGGCACAAGCTCTGCTGCCCAGGAGGGTCCCGTAGTGCAGGGGTTTGCAGATGGACACGTAGCGGTCATAGCTCATGATGGTCAGGAGGGAAAATTCTACTGAGATGAAGAACATAAAGAAAAAGACCTGTGCAGCACATCCTTTGTAGGAGATGTGCTGGAGTCCCAGAGGGAATTGTGCATGGCTTTGGGGACAGTGGTGCAGATGAAGCCCAGGTCGGTGAGGGCCAGGTTGAGCAGGAAGAAGAACATGGGCGTGTGCAGGAGGTGGCTGCAGGCTACGGCGCTGATGATGAGGCCGTTGGCCAGGAGGGCAGCCAGGGAGATGCCCAGGAAGAGGCAGAAGTGCAGGAGCTGCAGCTGCCGCGTGTCCTGCAAATGGCAGCAGGAGGAAGTGGCTGATGGAGCTGCTGTTGGACATTTGCTGAGAATAGACATGGAAATCTGTAAAAAAGCAATCATGAAATGGTTCAGTTTGGAGAGGACTTTCAATATCCCAGCACAGCTTGGTGGCACTTTCCCCCCCCACTTGCCTGCCCAGGGCTCTGCTGCCTGGAGCTGTCCCTGCCTGCAGCTGCTTCCCTGTGCCCAGGGCTGGGCCCTGCCAGTGCTGCCAGAGCCCAGCCCAGCCCTGGGTGCTCAGCTCTGCCCTGCAGAGCCCTCCCAGCTCAGGCACTGCCCAGGGGCAGCTCTGGCTCTGCAGGCTCTGATGGCAACCTCGGAGCAAGCCTGAGGAGGCTGGAAAAGTGACACTGGTGCTGCCTGCAAGGGACCCTCTGCTGATTTCTGTCACTGCCTGGTTTATTAAGATCTGACAGAAAATTGTTTTTATTTTTCTCAACCTGAACTGAGAGATGAATATCTATGTGCAATTTCCCCTTCAGGCAATACAGAGCGGTAGATTAAAAAAAGCAGGATTTTTAATTTCATGTAGCCCCTGCCTTGCTGTGCTCCCTGTATAATCTACTTGGAAATGTTCTGGAGTTTAAATGTCACGCTGAGAGCAGTCCCTGAACAATGCAGCATCCTCACCACACAAGAAGAACATTTCCACTCCTTACCAGCTGTCTCCTGCCACCCAGATCTTGTCCCCCAGTGCTGTGAGCAGCTCCCAGGGCTGGCTGAGAGCTGTCCCTGGCAGGCAGCAGAGTCCCTGGCCCAGCACAGCGCCCTGGGCTGCAGGACCCTGCTCTGCAGGACAGCCCTGGGCACCCCTGGCTGCTCTCCACAAGAGAGAATCAGAGAATGTACTCACAGAGTCTGTAGGCATTGGGATGTTGCAGCTTTAGGAGATCCCTGCAGGAGCTGCAGCTGCCTTGTCCTGCAGGCAGAGGTTCCTGTGTCAAGGGCTGGGAGTGATTCTCCCACAGTCACTTCTCAGCTCCTTCCCAGCCCTGAGTGATTGAAGCTCTCTGTGCCTGTGTGCTGTGCCCAGGGTGGCTGCAGGCAGTGCCCCCAGCCCTGTTAGGCTGGGAGAAGAGCGGCTCATCAAGAGAGATGTGTTTTTGAAGCTCTTCTTGGCTGCCAGGAGCTGCCTCTGTGCCAGGAGCCCAGCCCAGCTCAGCAGCACAGACACAGCACAAGGACTTTAATGACCCTCTTGGGGCTTTGTGCTGAGGCCCTGAACATCAGTCCCTGAGAGGGAGCTGAAGAAACTTCACAAGAATTCCCAGTCAGAATCCAACTCCAAGTTTCTTGAAGTTTTAATGGGTCCCACTGAGGGACAGGACAGAGAAAGTGTCCCCAGGCCCCAGGCAGAGCAGAGAACTGGAGGCAGTTGATGACAGGTGGGGACAAAGAGAAGCCAAGTCTTGGTGCACTGGGGAACAGCAGCCTCTGTGCCACCAAGGGCTGTGAGGAGACACCTTGTCCTGAGGCCCTGGGGCCTCCTGGCACAGCCCCAGCAAGGCTGGGCACTGTCAGCCCCTTGTGCTGCCCTCAGCATCCCCCTCACATGCCAGTGGCCTCAAGGATGTGCTGGAAGGAGTCCCTGGGGAGCCTTGGTCAGCAATGGCCCTGGGGGGCTCCTGAAGGCTTCCAGGGACTGCAGGTTTTTCAAAGGGCATTTTGTTTTTGCCTTAGATTCTCTGAGAGGTTTGTGCAATCATGTCCTCCAATTATCTGCTCTAATTAGTCCCTTGAGAGGCTTTGTTGGTAATGACACTCAGTGTGGCTCATTAATACTTCAAGGAACTTCAGGTTTTAAAGGCACTTGCTGTTTTCCTTTTAAACCTGACTCAGTGAGAGACTCTGCAATCATGGCTCCAATTATCTACTTTAGTAAATCCCTTGGGATTCTCTTTCAGTAAATACAGTGTGGCTCATTAATACTTCAGGGTAGTCAAGGTATTGAAGAACTTTTTTTTGGCAGAAAACTGTCAAAAAAGAGTCTGAGAGGTTGTGCAATCATGGCCCCAATTATCTGCTTTAATTAGTCCCTTGATAATCTTACCCAGTAATAACACTCAGTGGGGCTCATTAATGCTTCAAGGTACTCAGGATTAATTTAAGTACTTCTTTTGATACTGACTCTCTGAGAGGTTTTTGTGCAATCCTGGTCTCCAATTCTCTCCTTCATGGATTCCATGAAGAGCCTGTATTGGGGATGGACCCCTGCGGGACCCATTGATGCATCAAGACACTTTGGGTTTTTCTTCTGACTTTGACTCCTGGAAAGGTTTGTGCAATCTCCTCTCAGGCCCTGAGGTTCCAGGGTTTAACACCAAATCCACCACGGGGCTCATCAGGACCAAGTCCTGACAAACCATGGCTCTGCCTTGATTTCCCTCTGGTATGGTGCCATTCATTAGGAAGGTTTCCTGCTGTAGTTATGGAGAAGTATTTCAAAGAGCTTCTAAGAAATATGTATTCCTATCTTCAAGGGTGTATTTCATTACTGTTCTCATTACACAAGAGGTGATTGCAGCATTCTGTGGTTCATACTGAACCAGGGTCTCCCAAGGAGGTCTGGCCTGCTCAGAGAAACTGCTCTTTGTGGTCTGACTCAGTGTGGACAACCTTGCTCCACATTCCCCAACCCCATCCTCTCCCTCACCTGGGACCTGCTTCCTAGGAGACCTGGTTGCATATTAAGCAAAGAGGGATTTTTCTTCTTTTATTTTTGAAGCAATCTAAAACTCCTGAGTTTCCCCAGTGTAAAACAGAAACCCTCCTCAAGTGTGTGCCAAGCCCAAGGTGCCACCAAGAGCACTGCAGCCCTGCCCTGGGCCAGGAGTGAGGGGGGATCATCATCCCAACCTGCCCCTGGGCCATTGCAAGGGGCTGTGGCCATGGACACTGCACTGACCCCACTGCTGCCTTTGGATCCCTCATCCCTTCAAGTTTCCTTGGAAAGCACCCCAAGGACCCATTTCTGCAGCCAGGTTCTGTGGCCAGGGGGGATGTGGGGGGCTGCAGGTGGTCAATGCCCCATCCCTGGAAACATTCAAGTCCAGCTGGGACAGGGCTCTGAACAACCTGATGTGGTGAAAGATGTCCCTGCTCATACCCAGGCCTGGACAAGAGGCCTGAGTGAGGCCTGAACAGCAGGCCCTGAGCCAAAGGTGACCTCTGCATCAACCTTCAACCAAAGGTTATCTTTGTATCTGCTCATTAGTGAAATATGCATGGTCATTAGCACTGTGACAGATGTATCCACTCATTAGTGAGACATGCATTGACCTTGCTGTGTTTAGAAGCCAGACAAGGCCATGAAATCTGACATCTGGCCTTGTTTGGGGCTGGATGGTCAAAGTCACCTCCCTTGGTTCCTCCTTGGGCCCTGGCCAGGCTTTGGGAGGGACCCAAGAGGAGGATGAAACCAGCTGTTCCTGCCCTAGAAGTGCTGTCAGTTGGTTTATTCAGCACTATCAGAGCTGGGCCCTCTCCCAGCCAGGTTGGAGCCTCACCTGTGGCTGGAGGCACCTGCAGCAATTCCCAGTGTCTGGGAGTGGCTCTGCAGTCCTTGGCTGGGACAGCTTCCCCCAGCTGATGTGTGGGTGTGGGTGATGGGAAAGTCTGAGGGGAACTGGTGATGGATCTTTCTCAATCCCTGCAGGCAATCTTTGGTAGTGATGGTTGGGTGCATTGCTGAGCTGCTCCTTTTGTGCTCCTTTGCTGCTTTGAACTGCAGTAAATGACACTGATTCCTTCAGGTGGTGTTGGTGTCTTTGGTGCTGACCCTGCTCACTGCTAAATTAAAACTGGTGAAGTCTGGCCAGATCACATCAAAATGTCACTTTTTAAATGTAAATGTGAGGAACCAACCAAGTCTGAAATTCCTGGATGGGAAGCTCTTCTCCAGATCTTGCTGGCTTGGGAGTGGGCTGAGGTCAGAGCACCCTGTCAGTAGTGGGGCAGTTGGTTAAAAGAGGCTGAACTGCTGGATGTGTTAAAATGCATCTAAAAGTTGCATATGGAAAAAGGCAAAGAACTTGTGGGTTTGGGAAGATGAGGATGGATTTTGTTACCAGCACATTGGAAACAGCACCACAGAAGGAAGAATTGGTTTTGGAATGCTCCACATGGAGTGAGGGAAGGAAGGTTTAAATCTTGAGCTCAGAGTTCTTTGTGCAAGTGAAATATAGTATTATAGTTATTATTAGTTGTAAGCTATTTCAAAATATACCATGATTTTTTATTTTTTTTTTCAATTTAATTAAAAATCAATAATGTGAAATATTGCTGATTTTTTTTAGCTTTGGCTTTTATCATGAGTTAGCACAGTTTTGTTTTCTGGTTAGAGGGAAATGTGAAATGTTTTTCCCTGCCATCACCCCTGGTTTTGTGGGGGGAGGACAGGGACCCATCAGAAAGCTGGCCGGATATTGGCAGCTAAGTTGACCAATGGGAAATGTCGATGTGACTTCGGAGGGGACATTTTAAACTCATCTGCTGCTGATTGGTCTCTCTCTCGCTTTGGAATCAGCCATGAGGTAACATCGTGGGCGGTGGGCAGGCCCAGGCCGGGCCCCTGAGAGCTGCTGCCCACATGGGAGCAGCCTGGGTTGAGCCCTTTCACAGCTCTGTGGCAGCTCTGAACTGGGCCGGCCTGGATGAGACCGAGGGGGGAAAAAAGGACATCTGCCAGCTTCCTCCATCAGCACAGCTTTGCATTTCCTACAGCTCATGCAGCCTGGCGCTTGCACATGGCCCTTGCAACCTCGGGCGGATTTAACCCTTTCCTAGCAACATGGAGCTTTTAAAGCACAACTCCTCCTTGAGAGAAAGAAGAAAGAAATCAGAGGGTACATAGGACAGGCACTGAATGAAGTCAGTTAGATTAGAAGTGAAAGAACTAATAATATTGGTATAGGACTGATTAAGTGGACATTTTTAACCGGACTTCTCTAGGGTAAATTATGGAGAAATTGACTGTTGTTTGCACCATCTAAGTGATGTTGGGTAAAATGCTATACTAATCAAAATTGAGGACTGATGTAATTGAAATTTATTTAGGAACTTAAAGGCCCCACTCCTGGGTTAAAAGGAGGACTCAGCCTTTGAGACAAAGATGATTTTAGATTAGAAGAAGTATTTGTAAATAGTACCCCAGATGCACTGAGAGGCCTTGCTGATAGAACATCACAGTCTGTGAAAACTCTGGGTGGCAGCAGATGTGTGACATTGGGAGCACTGGACTATTTTGTTGTGTGGCAAATATCTTCATAAAAAAATCTTACAGAGACTCTTCTCCAAAAAGTATTGAGTAATTATGTCTAAATAGTGGAACTCACTGAAAATCTCAAGTTGTGTCTTTCTTTGTTGTTCAATAAGAAAGTGAATAGTTTTTTAAGAGAAGTGTGTTTTAAAGTGTCATTCTGTTTTAGATTAAGTTTTCTTTTTCTCAGGTTTTTTTTTTATTCTTTTAGTGTGTGTTAATAAAAAAAAATTTGTTCATTTTTTAAGTTTAAGCCTGCACTTTTTTTTTTTTTTTTCCCCTCCTAATCTCTCCCCTCCAGAAAAGAGAATAAATACTAAAAGCCCTACATGAATTGGCGTTTCTGCCTGGTTTTATTAAATTAAAACCATTACACCTGTCATGGCAATCATCATAGGAAATCCAGCTGATTGGAAATGCAATGGTGGACAAAGGTTTTAGTAGGGCCTGTCATAATAGACAAAGGGTGGTAGTTTTAAACTAAAGAAGGGAAGGTTCAGATAAGGGGAGATAAGGAGGAAATTTTTGATGATGAGATTGGTCATACACCAGGACAGGTTCCCAGGGAGGTGCTCAATGCACCATCCCTGGAAACATCCAAGTGCAGCTGGGACAGGGCTCTGAACAACCTGATCTGGTGAAAGATGCCCTGCTCATGGCAGGGGTTTGGATGAGATGAGCACTGCAGAGCTCTCCCCATCCAAAAGCATTCCAGGATTGCATGGGGAGAAGGGGCTGCTCACTGGACTCCAGCCACTGCCTTGACTCCTCCTTGTCTCTGCTGGAGCCCACATGCAGCAGCCAAAGCCAGCCCCTTCTCTGGCCTTTCCCTGCCCTGCCCCAGGGGCTGACAGAGCCAGGGCTGGGCACAGGTGACCTTTAGGCTTTGCAGGGCTCCGGCACAGCGGCTGGGACAGAGTCAGGGCTGAGGTCACACTCTGTGGGCTGGGGCAGAGCCCATCCAGAAATGAGCCCTGGAGCAGCAGCTCTGCAGTGGTGGCCACCAGGCCGCCTTGCCAAGGGAGGCTTCTGGCCATGGCCTGGAAGCAGCTGCTGCTGCCAAGGTGCCTTTGGTGGCCTCAGGCTCTCCCTGGCACAGCTCCCAGCACGGCACTCTGCACTTGTGCCCGAGGCCTTCACTGTGCTGGGGCTGGCCTGGGGCTTTTCCTGCAGTGGGATCTGCCCTGGTCCTGGCACAGGAAAGGCAGTTCCTGCTGGAGCAGGAGGCTCTGCCTGCAGTGGGCTCAAACAACTCTAAAAAAGGCCTATTTACTTGAGAATTGCTTTCTAAGAAAGATATTCTAATATTGTAACAACTCCTATACTGTGGAGTAAATAGCTCTTTCTTTTATTTACTCTGTGGTGTGAATAAATCTTTCTGTCTAATCCTGATCAGAATCAATCATAGTTGTGTCTGTATAAATATATCTGGTATTCCTTTGTTAATCCCGTGGGACAAATTGCATTGCAGTTCAATCCACCTCTCCAATCTTATACACATAAACCTTTGACAAAATGTGGGGATGGGATTGCATCCAGCCACTCCCAGTCTTCTCTCTTAGATGGAATTTTAAAATTCTATGCATCCTGAAGGAGTTTCAGGATCCATAGTGGCTGTTGGGTGTCATTTCTCCACCTCATGACTCAGCAGCAGTTTCTCCAATGAAGAAATAAAGCTTTTGCCTGAAGCTCCCACTCTGCCCATGACAGGAACCCCTCTGAGTGTCTGGGACATCCCGGCTCTTTGGCAGCCTGGGGACTCCTGGGATGTCACTGTGGAGCCCCCGTGAGTGCCTGTGACAGATCGGTGCCTTTGCAGCCCAAGGTGCCCTGGGATGTCACCATGGAATGGCTGTGACTGCCTCTGGCCACAGGGCTCTTGAGCATCCCCAGAAACCCCTGGGAGGTCTCCATGGAGCCCCTGTCTCTGCCTGTGACATTCCAGCTCTGGAACAGCCTGGAGACTCTTGGAAAGTCCCCATGGACCCCTCTGAGTGCCTGTGACAGCTCGGTTCCTTAGCAGGCAACCATCACCAGCCCCTGTTGCTCTGGTCAGTTTCCATGGCAACCATCACCAGCCCCTGTTGCTATGGTCAGTTTCCATGACAACCATCACCAGACCCTGTTGCTATGGTCAGTTTCCATGGCAACCATCACCAGCCCCTGTTGCTAGGGTCGGTCCCTTGGCAGCTCCATGCAGATCCCATGCCAGGGGTGGTTCCATGGACACCAGCATCAGGCCTGGAGCCAGAGCCCGTTGCCATGGCAACCATTTGCAGTCCCATTCCCAGGGCCATGGGATCCCAGAAGCACAGAATTGGCTGAGTTGGGAGGGAGCCATCAGGATCCTCGAGTCCAGCTCCTGGCCCTGCACAGGACACCTCAACAATCCCAGCCTGGGCCTGGCAGCAGTGTCCAAACGCTGCTGGAGCTCCCAGAGCCCTGGAGCTGTGACCTTCCCTGGGAGCCTGTTCAGTGCCCCAGCAGCCTCTGGGGGAAAACCTTTTCCTGACATCCAACCCTAAAGCTGCCCCGACTCAGCTCCAGCCCTTCCCTCCAGTGCTGTCCCTGGGCACCAGAGTGAAGAGGTTCCCACAGCCCCCAGCCAGGGACCCGCTCTCCCAAGGCTGCTGCCAGGGCAACCAGGGCTGGCACCAGCTGGGATGCTCAGTTTCCACGGGCCAGGGATTAGGAATGGGATTCCCCAATTTTGTTCTGCTAAAACTGTGCTGCCGCTGCTTGCTGCCTCTCCAGCCTCCCATGGAAAGTACAAAAGACAAAGATCCTGGCCTGGGATAAGAACAATTACTGGGAACAGCAACAAGATAAGGAACAACTGGGAACAGAAACAATATTGATAACAGAAGGGATAAGACAAACAATATACAGGGAAAACTTAAACACTGACTGGCGCTTCCCAGCCACGTTATTTCCTCCTGCTGGGAAAGGACACCCTTGTCCTTAGGAAAAAGAGAGAGGGTCCCTTTCCTGCCCTGGCAATGACCTGAGATGGGATCAAATACAATGACAGAGCCATGGCCACACACTCATGCTCTTTGATCCCACCTCACATCATTTGCCAGGGCAGGGAGAAGGACAGGTGTCTTCTCAACATGGATCATGGGAAATGTGGGTCACCAGGGCTCTGCCCAATGTGTGTCCTCTGATGGGGTTGAGGTTGGAGACTCACATGAAGCTCTTCCCACAGTTGGGGCACTTCCAGGGCTTCCCTTACCGGTGCCTCCGTTGGTGTCGGCTCAGGTGAGACCTCTGGGTGAAGCTCTTCCCACAATGGGGACACTCGTAGTGCCTCTCCCCAGTGTGGATGCGCCGGTGCCTGATGAGGTGGGAGTTGTACTTGAAGCCCTTCCTGCAGTCGGGGCAGTGTAAGGGCCTCTCCTCTGTGTGAATCCGCTGGTTCACGAGGAGATTGGAGCTGGTCTGAAACCTCTTCCCACACTCGGTACACACGTATGGGCCTCTCCCCAGTGTGGATCATTTGGTGGATGATCAAGTTGGGACCTCTGCTTTAAGCCCTTCCCACATTCCCCACACTTGTATGGCCTTTCCTCAGCCATGGAGGTTCTGGTGGCAGATCAGGCTGGAGCGCTGCCTGAAGCTCAGGCCACACTGCTCACACTCATAGGGCCGTTCCCTGGTGTGGATCCTCTGGTGGCGGATCAGGTGGGATCTCTGGCTGAAGCTCATCCCACATTGCCCACACTCGTAGGGCCTCTCCCCAGTGTGGATGCGCCGGTGGGTTGATGAGGGTGGAGTTGTGCTTGAAGCCCTTCCTGCAGTCGGGGCAGTGTAAGGCCTCTCCTCTGTGTGAATCCGCTCATGCACGAGGAGATTGGAGCTGGTCCTGAAATCTCTTCCTGCACTTGGGACACTCGTAGGGCATCTCCCCAGTGGTGGGTCCTCTGGTGTCTGATCAGGAGGCAGTTCCAACTGAAGCTCTTTCCACACTCCAAGCACTTATGGGCTTCTCCCCATCATGAGGCTGTTCAGGGACCACCATTTCAGAGCCCCAGCTGAAGCTCTGTCCACCTTCCTGGCACAGGGTGGGTCTTTCCTCCTCAGAGCACCCTGGGATGGGTTTGGAGCCCCTCTTCCTCCAGGATCTCCGGGGCTTCTCCTCCCTTTGGATTTCTGCACCGTGGAGCTGCTCAAAACCTGTTCCACGAGGTTCTGCTGCGGAGATTTGTTCTCCCTGGTCTCCATCCTCAGCTCCTTGTCTGGGGGAGGAAGGACAAGGACAGGATGGGATTTGCCTCCATGCACAGGGAAGGGGAAGGAGATCCTCCCAACACATCCCCGGCAGCACGGCATCGGCAGCGGGGTCTGTCCTGCAGCCAGGGGCCATGCTGGGCTGGGAGATGGAGCAGGAGAGATGGGGAAAGGGGCACTGACTTCGTCCTCAACTGCCTGGTTGTCCTGGGGCATCTTCCTCTTCCTCACAGCCTTCTCCTCCATCTGGCCAAGGTTTGGGAATGAGAAATCCTTGTTTGGGGAAAAAATACAATGTATGAGAACACTGGATTAATCGAGTTCCTCCTGCCCAAGTCCATCGTAGAAAGTCATTACTGCATCTGGTGCCCATAGAAACCTCCAAAACACCAAGATTCATTCCCCCAAAATAAACAAATGACCAAGGTTCAGCAAAAACACCCAACCATGAGTTTTCCCTCTCTGGCCTCTCCACTTTGGGGTCCCTGGATGCCCCCCCAGGGTGGCTGCAGATCAATTTTTGTATTGGTGTTCCTGCTCTCTGGGCTGCTGTGGCTCCAGGGAATCCAGGAGGTTCCACTTCTCTGGGATCACCACATTGGTATCACAGGTGTCTCAGGGGTCAGCACTGTCTGGGGTCCCTCTTTCAGGGGCCTAGGGTATCCATGGGTCCCCCCTTGTCCATGCTCCCAACATGTGCAGGCTTCTGGAACACTCCCAGCTCTCGTGCTGCCCATTTCTGCTCCCCCCATTTCCGGGTTTCCCTCCCAGCCCTGCTGGGTACCGGGCGATCCCCAGATGTCTCTGGGCTGACAATGCAGCCCCTGAGGCGGGCAGAGGCAGCCCCAGCACGGGGGGACCCTGCATCCTACGCTCCCTCAGCAGCTGCGCCCAGCCCCGGGCACAGAGCTCCGTCAGCCCCCGCCGCCCCCTCCCCAGGGCCCCCAGGGACCCCCGCAAGCCGGGGCTGGCTCTGAGCGAGGCGGCCCCCGAGCCCGGCTGCGTGGCCAGAGGGGCACGGGGAGCCCGGGGCCTCTGTGCCAAACGCTTCCCCTGCTCTCCCTCAGCCTTTGCCCGGCCCGGCCGGCCCCCCGAGCCCCGCCAGGCCCCGCACGGCCACGGCCGGCCCGGGCCGCTCCCCCTCGGAGCCCGGCCACACGGAGCCGCCTGCGCCGGGGGCCCACGGGCCGCCGAGCGCTCCCCGGGCCGCCCGGGCCTCGGCCCCGAGCACAGAGCTCTGCCCGGGGGCCCCCCGGCCCAAGGCGGCGGCTCCGGGCCCGGGTGGCCGCTCCCCGGCTCCCACCACTTGCCTGACTTATTAAAGAAATATTGGTATTAATATAGTATTCAATACCCAACTGTGACAGACAAAATCTCTCTAACAGTTTAAAGTGTATGTTTATTACGGCCGGGCAGCACAGCGGGATATTTCCCTAATTCGCATTGCAAATTCACAGGCAATTACAAAGCCTTTTATTTACAAAAGTGTTGAATACCCAAAATACAAATACATATTCATAGCCCTGTCACCTCCCATTCCTCGCTTCGTATGCTAATTGGACAAAAAAGGCTATTAAGCACGCGTAGTTTGTTTCCTAAAATGAGTCAGGGTCTATTCTGGGGAGGGGTCACCACAAATGAGGAAGTAAGATGCGTCTTCCTCGTCCTGACCTTTCTACCTTTTCAATGCATTCGTGACAAGAATCCTTGGTAGAACTTATAGCTTCCTGTGTTGAATGGGTTCTCTAAGCAGGAAGTCTGCAGTTATCTTATATCTTATTTACCGCATTTGGTTTTTGTTACAAGCACAGCTGCATAAAGCTGACAAGCAATGAGTTACTAAATCTGGGATAGCTTAGCTAAGATCCCGCTTCTGTTAACTGCGAACAAAGCTTACCCTATCTACTTCAGCTAATTCAGCAACTTATTCTCTTAACTTTCTTAAAAACCCTTAGTTCCTTCAAATTAATGTCTCACGCCCGGGGCCGCCCCGCCTGATCCAGGGACTGCGCCCAGCGCTCCCCACACCCCTAGGCCTTCAAACCACTGGGGGCATCTCCACAAAAAAACATTTCCCCCATGCCCTTCAAGAAACACTGAAATCCCAACCAGCCATCACCCCCCGACAAAAAGTAATCCAAAACACAAAACTACAAACCAACCACTTCCACCCTGTCCTCATGTGCCTTCCCAGGGACCCCGACCCCATGGGAACACCCCTGGATCGGGACAAAAAGCTGCTCCCCTGCAGGCACTTGGAACACCCACCTGAGGCCCGGCCCTGGCACACGGCTCCCAGCAGCTGCCCCGCTGGCGCAGGCAGGGCTTTGGAGCTGTCACCACCGTGGTGTCACAGAGAGGGGAACGCTGGGGCTGTGCCGCTCCTGCCCCGGCCCCAAGAGCTCTGCCAGCGCCTGGAGGAGACACAAAGGCTGAGCCCAAGGGTGAGAACTGTAGAAGGGGCTGAGCTGGGAGGGAGGCAGCGGGATCATGGAGTGCAGGCCCTGGCCCTGCACAGACAGGCCAAGAGTGGCAGCCTGGGCATTCCCGGGAGCGGTGTCCAAAGGCTCCTGGAGCTGCGGCAGCCTCACAGCTGTGACCATTCCCTGGGGAGCCTGGTGAGTGGTCAAGGCCCCTGCAGGGGAAGAAGCTTTTGCTGGTCTCCAGCCCGCAGCTGGCCTGGCCCAGCCCCAGCCGTTCCCTGGGGTGCATTCCCTGCTGGCCCCGGGGCAGAAGTCTCAGCTGCCCCTGCTGCTGTCCCTGGGCAGGAGGCGCAGCCCCCGGGGAGCTCTGAGCTCCGTCTGCTGCTGGGCTGCGGCCGAAGCGAGCCAGTGCCGGCAGAGCTCTGGGGAAAGGTCCCGGCCCTGGCTTGGGGCTGGGCCAGAGCCCAGGGAGCAAATCAACTTGCAGCTGCTGCCCCAGAGCAGGGAAGAGCAGGAATTGCTGGCTGGGAGAGACTCTTGCCAAGGGCCTGCAGCACCAGGACACAGGCCATGGCTGGACACTGCTTGGGGCCAGGGTGAGCTGGGATGTGGGGATGGACTTGTTCCCTGGGAGGGCGGTGGGGCCCTGGCACAGAGTGGGAGGAAAAGCTGCGGCTGTCCTGGAATGGCTGGAAGTGTGCAAGGGCTGGTTGGAGGGGACTTCTTGCCCAGAAGGCATTGATGGGATTGGGATGGGTTGGGATGGGATGGGATGGGATGGGATGGGATGGGATGGGATGGGATGGGTGAATGTAATGTGGGGTGTAATTGCAGTGTGGGGGTGGTAGTAAAGTTGGGAGGAGTAGGGATTGCAATTGGGAGGATGGGGTGGTTTGGGCTCCTGGAGTAGGGGAGTAGAGAGAGGGAAATCAAGAAGCAGTTTTAAAGGCTGCTGGTGCTTTTAGGAATTTTGAGGCCTGGAAGTGTCTTGTGAGAGGTTGCAGTGAAATTGGGAAGGCTGAGATTAAGGTGCTGTGCTGTGCAGGGCTGAGGGTGGACTGGCAGTGATTTTGGGAGGGTAAGGGTACCTGCTCGAAAGAAAGAAAGAAAGAAAGAAATGAGAGAGAAAGAAGGAAAGGAGGAAGGAAAAAGGAGAGAAGGAAGGAAGGATTTTAAATTAAGCTCTATATATCCAATTTAATAAGCAAGAATGTTGAATTTAGCAGCAATGCAATTTTATGTAAGTAGCATTTTATAATCAAGCATATACAAAAATTCGGCAGTGATTAATTAAAGATAAGTACTGTTTGGATAAAGCATAAGCAAAACTGACCAGGGTACCGAGGGTGGCTTCTCACCCTACCTCACGTACAAAACAAAGTAATCCAAGTTAAACTTATATAATGTATGCTAATGCATATTCATTAATATTTCCCGTGAATCTCTTCCTATTTCCAATTCTTAAAATCTACGTCACTATACTACATAGCTCATGCTCCACTTGTTGTTAGGGGGTCTTCTTGTCTTTTTGGTGGTCTTCTTCAGATGAAGGCTCATCATCTTCCTCGCATCCTATGGATAACTTTACTGGTTGCACGTGCGATCTAAGTTTTGCATTTTACATAACTAAGCATGTTCCAAAAAGTAGTTATTTCATGGATCAAACCACCACCCAAACTCCCTACCTTGGAATAGTCCCGACTTTGTCCATCTCAAGGCCAGTTCTATCTTAAGACATCCTGTATCCCATAACATCTGCAAAGGGCCCATCTCCGTACCTTGGAGTAGTCCCAGCTTTGGCCAATCCAGCTTTGAAACTCTTGCTTATCTCAAACTGCATCCTGTATCTTATTTTTCTCATGGAGCATCTGCCAAGGGGCCCATCTGCTCTGTAACACAATTGCATATACTTCTTCCTTTCCTACTTCGTAACAAGTATTTTCTAAAATATATTTCTAAAACATTAATATAGTTACAATTAGCATGAATCATTTTCATTTATTACAATTTCCCCCATTTATCTTTTTAATCATATTAATTTGTGCTTTTTAATTAAAACTGAATCTCGATTTCATTTATATTCCAAATAATCCAGGTTTCCATGCTCTCTCATTTCAGCCTCTAATTTTTCTAACATCTCCCATGCTTCACCAAACTTTTTGCATTCCTTCTCAAATTTGGTTGACATCTCTTGTGCTACAGTAGTCTCTTTATGTTCAGTCAACATCTCTTCGGGTCCTTTCTTTTGAGTGTGAGTAAGTTTAGCTTTTAATATCAATCAAAGCATTTGGTTTCCCTTTTGCTGCCAATTCTGGATCAATGGGCATTGCTGTAATTTTACACTCCTTGTATCACTGGGTGGATTAGTCTAATAAGACATGGAATCATGCATGGTAAGAATAACAATCCTAATCCAGAACATAACAGCATAAATCCCACCTTCTTCCACCAGGCTCCTCCAAAGTGGTTATCCCACCAATCCATTCTTTAGAATAGAATTCCACTTTTGAACAGGTATGTGTGCCACCTCTTTAATTTCTTCAGCAAGTTTTGTGATGGCTTCCCCATGATCATCTCTCTCCACACAGCACTCAGATTCCTTAAATCTTCCTGCAAACTCCCCTTCTTCAGCCAACAGATAACCTAGGGCAATTCTGGTTTGATATACAAATGCTCACATTTGTGAATGCTGCTTGGCCAGTAACTTCAGGGCATCAGAAGTATGGTTTGATACAACCTCCACTCCCACCTGGAGTCTTATCGACCGATTCAATAGATAAATTGGGGTCCTATATCCCCAGATCCATCCTCAGCCCAAGTTGCTGGGTCATAATATCCTATGATTCTTTCTGCAGGCCATTCTTCTTCCCCCCATTCCTGGTTTCCCCCTGCCTTTGGGAAGTTGAGGTTTAAATCTCTTTTATTCCTTTCTCAGAGTCTCATCAAGTGGTGTTCCCAGTATATTGCTCCTAGACCTTGGTATGATCAAGAAGGAGGGTCGTCTAACTCCTAAGGTACAGGTTCCCTTCCCACTTTTTAGGTAATTCACTCTATGCTCATTGCCCACAAATGCAATATATTCCATCAGGGGCTTTCCCTTTAGTATCTGTTTTTTCTTGTTGTTCCCAGTAGGATTTTAGGTCTTTTTTTGGATTGGTAGGGGTTAGCTCCAGGACTTTATGCCAGCAAAAATCAGTTTGATTATTCCACTCACAATTCATTTCCTTTGTTATTCCCCAATACCCAGTAAAAGTTTTTAGTCACCAGGTCTTAGTTTTATTATCCGAATTAACTAGGAAAATAGATATACATCGAGTATATCCTACTACTTCATTATATTTCCTTCCTCTCAAGTTACACAGAACTGTTCCAATTACTTGATGACTCAAAATCCATCCTTGAGGTTGTTTTAATGTCTTGGAAATTTGAGTATGATTCCATTTGAAAAATTGTTTCGGAGCTAGACTCTCACCTCTCCACAGCCACCTTTCAGCCATTCTAAGTCCCCCACAGATCCAGCACTTGGATAATCCTAATTCTGTAGCAATTTCTTGCATCAAATCTACAAAAGATTCTTAGTTGAGGCTGTCAAATCTCAGCCACTATACTGCTGTTTGAATTGTTCATACAGCTTATCCAGTCCTTTAATTTTTTCCCTATGGCCTTTTTATGTATTTATTTTGTTTCTTTTTGTTTTTCTTCTTTTTACCTTAGTGCTGTACCTCCTATACCTATACTTGGATCATTCCCATTCTCATCTTACTCAAAACAAAAATGTTTTCATATTGAGGACAAATTTGATCACTGTAAGGATAAGGAGCTGGTCCATTAAATCCTAAATTTTTCCCTACCCAATCCATTTTTTTATTTTTAACAGAAACATCTATAAAATTGCTGTGATCGTAGCAGGCAGCACTAACATGTGGATGTGCCACGAACACAAATTCCATCTTGTCCTTGACCCACATGGAGTGATGGCATTTATTACAGGGATCAACATTATTGGGACTTTGTTTTTGCATCGATTGTTCTCTCAGTGCCCACTCTTGTGCTGCTTCTTTTATTATTGTTTGTTCCTGCATTGCTCATTCCCTTCTCTCATGGACTCTGTCCAGAGTGGCTCCATAGTTTTGGCCAGTTGCCAAGGGCATCACCACAAACACAGTGAAAATAATCCTCAGGAGTTTTGACTTTCTACCATCCTCAAAGCCCTTTGGGTTGCAGCTAAGGGCCAAGATGTCCAGGATTCTTGTCAGCAAGTTTATGTCCTGGGATCTAGTCACTGTGCATTTGGTCTCACTGGTACCCTTGGCCTCATGTTTGTTTCAAGGATGGCACAGATTACTCACAGTTCTCACAGCACTGCCCTCTCTCGCCTCTCTCTCTCTGGGTTAGTCAGCTACTTCTCTTTTAGTCTAAACCACCAAAGCTCTGGAGATGTGCCAACCACAATAAGATTTGCTTTTTCACTACTTCAATTAAAAACCTGATTTGTTGGTTGCTTTTTTTCTTTGATGTCGAGGATAATTATTAAGTCTTCATCGCCACCAATAGGCACATTCGCAATGCCAATTCACGTAAGAAATGTGTCTATAGCGTGGCACACAAATTCCTTCTCCACAGGAACTGTTAATTATGATACACTGGTCTATAATATTATGAATTGTTTGCTCTCTCACCTGATCAAAAGCTAATATAGTAAAAACTCGGTCTAAATTTGCTGTTAATCAAACTGCTGCATAAAAGGTTCCATCTTCATATCTCAAAGGTGTTCCAAAAAAATCACTGGAAAAGCTTTTTAAAGTTAACTGTTCATGCACACCCTCTAAGCAAGTTAAACAAATCAATTGTCTCTCTCTTTCTTCTGCTCTTGTTACTCTCCACCACAAATTACGGCAAAGCGTACAAATAACACAAACCCATGGGCGACACTCTAAGCCATGCTTAGTACACTCCCAGTGTGTTACTTGTTCTTGGACCCTTTTAATAACAGGTGTTTCCAGTCTCTTTTTCTGGAATTGTAGTTCCTCAATGAAATCTGTTAGTGTTAGTCCCTGAGGGCCTCTTAAAAGATTTTCAATCTGTTCAGGCTGTTCCCATTGATCAAGGAAGTGTCTGATCCCTTCCCATCGCCATTGTTCTGCCTCCAGACTCAGTGGACTTGCTGTTGACAGCCAATCCAGAATGCCTAATTTTTCTAATAAATTAAAGTTAGTTGCAATTACAAACCACAATTTTTTAATGGTTAAATATCAAAGGATTTTATAGTTTGGACAAGTTTAGCAAGGCTCATTCCCTTCTCTCATGGACTCTGTCCAGAGTGGCTCCATAGTTTTGGCCAGTTGCCAAGGGCATCATCACAAACACAGTGAAAATAATCCTCAGGAGTTTTGACTTTCTACCATCCTCAAAGCCCTTTTGGTCGCAGCTAAGGGCCAAGATGTCAGGATTCTTGGCAGCAAAGTTTATATCCTGGGATCTAGTCACTGGTGCCTTTGGTCTCACTGGTACCCTTGGCCTCATGATTGTTTCAAGGATGGCACAGATTACTCACAGTTCTCACAGCACTGCCCTCTGTCTCTCTCTCTCTCTCTGGGTTAGTCAGCTACTTCCTCTTTTAGTGTAAACCAAAGCTCTGGAGATGTGCCAACCACAATAAGATTTGCTTTTTCACTACTTCAGTTAACAACTTAATTTGTTGATAGATTTTGCTCCGATGTTGGGGATTATTATTAAGTCTTCATTGCCAGAAATAGGCACATTCACAATGCTAATTCACGTAAGAAATGTGTCTATAGCGTGGCACGCAAATTCCTTCTCCACAGGAACTGTCTATTATGATACACTGGTCTATAATATTATGAATTGTTTGCTCTCTTACCTGCTCAAATTCATTGGTCTAAATTTGCTCTTAATCGAACTGCTGCATAAAAGGGTTCCATCTTCATATCTCAAAGGTGTTCCAAAAAAATCACTGAAAAAGCTTTTTTAAATTTAACTGTTCATGCACACCATCTAAGCAAGTTAAACAAACCAATTGTCTGTCTCTCTCTTCTGCTCTTGTTATTCTCCACCACGAATTAAGGCAAAGCGTACAAATAACACAAACCCATGGGCGACACTCTAAGCCATGCTTAGTACACTCCCAGTGTGTTACTTGTTCTTGGACTCTTTTAGTAACAGGTGTTTCCAGTCTCTTGTTCTGGAATTGTAGTTCCTCAAAGAGATCTGTTAGTTTTAGTTGCTGAGGGCCTCTTAAAATATTTTCAATCTGTTCAAGCTGTTCCCATTGATCAAGGAAGTGTCTAATCCCTTCCCATCAGCATTGTTCTGCCTCCAAACTCAATGGAGTTGCTGTCACAGCCAATCCAGAATGCCTAATTTTTCTAATAATTTAAAACCACAAACCTTTAATTGTTAACTATCAAAGGAGTTTTATAACCTGAACAGGTTAAGCAAGACAATTTACCTTTTTCTGTTGTTTCTGGGTATCCTACTATATCCACACCTTAATTTTATTATCCTTTGTTGTTCCTGAGGTGTTCTCAAAGCCACTAATTGTTCCATGTGATACACTAAATAAATCAATGCTCTTTGTACTTGATCTTCTATGGCATAAGTATCAATGCTGATCTGTGCTAAAACCCATTTGTGCATTCTAAAGTCTCGCTCTACTCTACTAAAACATTGTATACAATTAATCATAAAAGCTGCATCTCTTTGGTCCCAAGGTACAGTTGTTCTGTGCCAATGTCTTTGTCTCAGCCACTCCATGGTCACTGCTTTACACCGCTCACACTGATGACCGTGTTTGCAGCAACCTTGCTGAAACATGGAAACTTCTCTCTGCAGGGTGGCAGCTTCTGACCTTTCTGTACTAAGGATATCTTGAATATCCTGGGGCTGGGTTATTCTTTCAATATGTGGGTGGCACACCAAATGTATTGCAGCATTATGTGAAATCCACAGCCGAAAATGATTTTCCATAAGAGCTATAGCCTCTGGGCACCAAATGCCCTCTTCAGCCATGTCGTGGATTAATTATAATTTTACTTAAAACTGTATTTTGGACCTCAATAAAATGGTTTAATCAAATTTATTTTTTTAATTTTACTTTAAGGGCTTCTGGTGTCGAAATAATTTTCCAGTCTTTATTTGGTATAGGTCCTTTTACCCTTGAAGCATGAGTCTAGCCTTTTTCTGCCATTCAAACTGTGGTTTTGTCAGGGAGAATCCATTGTCCCTCTTTTAGAGTTGCTCCTAGGTTTTCCATGGCTTCTACTTCTGCTAAAGAAAAGTATGGTGTTTGATTTTGTGTTCCTGCTTCCTGAAAAGTCATAATTACATTGCTGTTTTCCCTCAGGGCAGCTTTCTTAGCTTCATCATCAGCCAAATTGTTTCTTCTTGTCCTAATGTCTCTCCCCCTCTGGTGGCCTTTCACACGAACCACTGCTAATTTTTTTGACTCTTCTAAGCTTTAAGTATTTGAATTATCAATCCTTGGTGCACTAATCCTTTTCTTTGAGTGTTTATAAGTCACCTTTCTTTCCAAATTTTTCTAAATGTGTGCACTACCCCAAAGGCATATTTTGAGTCGGTGTATATGGTCCCTTCTCAATCCTTTAATAACAGCAATGCACGGAATAATTCATGGAGTTCACAGGCTTGTGCTGACCAGGGCGGGCTAAGGGGACCAGATTCTTTTACTTCCAGTTTCTCTCCATGAATTATGGCATACCCAGATTTCCTTCTTCCATCTACCATTCGGGATGATCCATCTATAAATAATTTTTCTCCTGTTTTTAATTCTTGTTCTCTTAAATCTGGGCATATTTTTGTTTGTAACTCTATGACCTCTGTGCAATCATGTATTAATCAAGTATTAAATCAAGATAGCCTCATATTTAATATTCTTCTATCAGTTAACCATTTTTCAGCCTTTTTAGCAAGGATTCCCCTAATATTGTTGGGTGTGTACACTTCCAGTGGTGCCCCAAAGGTTACTTTTCAGGCTTCTTCTACTAACACAGCAGTGCCTACCAGAGCTTGCAGGCATGTTGGCCAACTCTTACTAACTGGATCCAATAATTTGGAATAATATCCTACTGGCTTTCGGCTTCCTGCCCAACCTTGAGTCAATACTTCATAACCCGTTTGATCAACTGTATTAACAAATAATTGAAAAGGCTTGTCTAAATTGGGAAGACGCCGTACAGGAGCTTGCAGTAAGGCTTCTTTAACTTGCTCAAATGTTTCCTGATCCCTTTCAGTCCATTTCAAACAATTGGTAGTTAATTATTCATATAGAATTTTTACTTTTCTGCTAAACCCTCCTATCTCTTGCCTAGAGTAACCCCAAAGACTCATAAGCAGCTTTATTTCTCTTTTAGACTTTGGGAGTCCCATGTTCAATATTCCTGGAACCCTTTCAGTGTCTAGCTTTTTCTTTCACTTACTAATCCAATGACCTAAATACCGCGCTTCTGACTCTACAAACTGCAATATCTGTAACCAAAAGCAAAGACATTTCCCATAGACCCTACCCAGGAACACAAATGCATCCTTTGTGTTTAAGTGTTCTGCAGTTTTCTTGATAAGCTCCTGCATATCTCTCTTGCTATCCTTGGATATCAGAAACCCTCTGCACTTCTGCTTCCCCCAGGTAGATCAGAGCAATTTACATGAGGCAAAGTGATGAGTGGAGAGTGAGGGGACATGGTCTGTCATTCTGACCTGTTCAGAATTTCTCTTGGCTTTAGCCTTTCTCAGGTGGAGGATGATCAGCTTCCCATGTTTCCCCTAAAAATTTGCCAGGTACTGCTGAGAGCAGATGGATCCCATTCAGCCCAGCTCCACATTTGTATCCAAGGACTCACGTTGCTCATTTCACCAAGCCAACAGCATTTTCAGTGTCAGAACACCTCTGCCTTTCCCCAGGGGTGATTCAGATAACACAAAGATGCTACAGGACAGGTTTGCACCCTGGATTGAAGCTCCCAGCTTGGACTGAAATCTCAGGGAGATTTCCAAGTGTCCTTATGATGGTATTGGACTAGGGAGGTGCAGCTCCTTCCCTGGCTGCACTGACAGCATTGCCCACAGCCGGGAACTGGGGACAGCATCACCCTGAGCCAGCTGTGCCCCCTCCCAGAGCCCCCAGTGCCGGGCAGCTGCTCCCAGCCCTGTGCTCTGCGGAGGGAACTGTGCTCAGGGCTGCAGAGCTGCCCCATGGCTCTGCTGCAGCTCTGCCTGCACAGGAGGGGCTTCACACCTTGTGTCCTAGGGTAACTTTATGATGCTTGTATCCCCAATCGTCTGTTCTGTTTGAACTCTGTATATTGAGTCCTGTGCCTTTAAGACTGGTTCTAAGAGCAAGGAGAAGCGCGGAGTTTGTTTTGAGAAAACTGCCTGACTCCTCCACATTCTTCTCCGGACGGTGTTCGGCAGAGGCTTGGAGACACTGCAGGACAGAGATCTTTTTGCTTTTAGTTAGTTTCAGCTAGCTAGGGCAGAGAAGTTCCCTGGACTGTTTTTTTCTTTCTTTTTCCTTGGAATTGTTTAAACCTGCTCTGGACTGAAAACCCAGGGGAGCACTGGGGGCTGCACCTGCGGCCCACCGGGGCCTGGAGCTCGGCATTTTCCAGCAGCGCTGGAGGGACTGGGACTGAGGAGAGACTGAGAGAGAGCCGAGCTCCACCCACGGCAAGGACTTTCTCAATTTGCCATCCCACTCCAGAATGAGAGGTTTTATTATTTCATATTATTCATTCTTTATACTTGTATGCACTTTATTTGTTTAGTAAAATAGTTTTTTCCACTTTTCTTCACAAAGGGTTTTTTTTTCCAGACTGGTTGGAGGGAGGGGCCACTTGGGTTTGCTTCCCAGAGGGATCCTATACAGGGGTTTTCCCCCAAATTTGTCTCCAAACCAGGACACCTTGGAACCCTGGCCCTGAGGGCAGAGGCTTGGCTGGGGGACAGGAAGGAGGGGGCTTGTTCAGAGGGAGGGGCTGCACTGGAGGGGATCCTATGGAGATCTCTAAACTCTTCCTGCAACAACATTTCTAGGGTTTGTTTTCTCTAATTGCCTCATCTCTCTGCTTCCTGGAGATTTTCCTCCTGCAGGTGTTTCCCTGTGCCTGAGCTCTCCCTGCCAGCACTCACAGACCTCAAATCTCTGTGCACTCTCCTTGGCCCTAAAGAACCCTGCCTGTTCACAGGGCACTGGCTGGGGGCTGGTTGTTTGCAGTTTAGAGAAAGGACAGCTCAGACTAAGCCACATCATTAAGAGTTTAGATGTCCCAGGGATTTATCAAAACTAATGATATCTTTATCCTGTGTTCTCCCTCTCCCTCATTATATATTAAGAAATGAAAACAAAGACACAGGAAAAGCCCTGGTTTTAAAATAAATCCTTGTCTTGCAAATATTCCGGGGATGAGCAGAAGCTCTCAATGTGTTACAGCTTCATGAGCATTTCCCTACTCTGCACCAGAAATACTCAGAGTTGTACTCACAGAGTCTGTAGGCATTGGGATGGTGCAGCTTTAGGAGATCCCTGCAGGAGCTGCAGCTGCCTTGTCCTGCAGCCAGAGGTTCCTGTGCCAAGGGCTGGGAGTGATTCTCCTGCAGTCACTTCTCAGCTCCTTCCCAGCCCTGAGTGATTGAAGCTCTCTGTGCCTGTGTGCTGTGCCCGGGGTGGCTGCAGGCAGTGTCCCAGCCCTGTTAGGCTGGGAGAAGAGCTGCTTATCAAGAGAGATGTGTTTTTGAAGCTTTTCTTGGTTTCCAGGAGCTGCATCTGTGCCAGCACAGACATGGCACAAGGAAACTTTAATGACCCTCTCGGGTTTTGTGCTGAGGCCCTGAACATCAGTCCCTGAGAGAGAGCTGAAGAAACCTCTCAAGAATTCCCAGTCAGAATCCAACTCCAAAGTTTCTTGAAGTTTTAATGGGTCCCACTGAGGGACAGGACAGAGAAAGTGTCCCCAGGCCCCAGGCAGAGCAGAGAACTGGAGGCAGTGATGACAGGTGGGGACAAAGAGAAGCCAAGTCTTGGTGCCCTGGGGCACAGCAGCCTCTGTGCCACCAAGGGCTGTGAGGAGACACCTTGTCCTGAGGCCCTGGGGCCTCCTGGCACAGCCCCAGCAAGGCTGGGCACTGTCAGCCCCTTGTGCTGCCCTCAGCATCCCCCTCACATGCCAGTGGCCTCAAGGATGTGCTGGAAGGAGTCCCTGGGGAGCCTTGGTCAGCAATGGCCCTGGGGGGCTCCTCAGTGCTCCCAGGGACTGAAGCTTCTTCAAAGGACTTTGGGTTTGGCTTTTGCCTTGGGGTCTCTGAGAGGTTTGTGCAATCATGGCCTCCAATTACCTGCTCTAATTAGTCCCTTGAGAGGCTTTGTCAGGAACAACACTCTGTGGGGCTCATTAATACTTCAAGGAACTTCAGGTTTTTAAAGGTACTTGGTGTTGCCCTTTTAGAACTGACTATGAGAATGATTGTGCAATCATGTCCCCAGTTATCTACTTTAATAAATCCCTTGAGATTCTCTTTCAGTAAAAACAGTGGGGCTTATTAATACTTCAGGGTAATCAAGGTATTGAAGAATTTTTTTTGGCACAAAACTGGGTCAAAAAAAAGTCTAAGAGGTTTGTGCAATCATGGCCCCAATTATCTGCTTTAATTAGTCCCTTGAGATTCTTAGCCTGTAACCACACTCAGTGGGGCTCATTAATGCTTCAAGGTACTCAGGATTAATTTAAGTACTTCTTTTTGCTACTGAGTCTCTGAGAGGTTTTTTTTGCAATCCTGGCCTCCAGTTCTCTCCTTCATGGACTCCAGGAGGAGCCTGTGTTGGGAATGGACCTCTGTGGGACCCATTGATGCATTGAGACACTTTGGGTTTTTCTTCTGGCTTTGACTCCTGGAAAGGTTTGTGCAATCTCCTCTCAGGCCCTGAGGTTCCAGGGTTCAACACCAAATCTAACACAGGGCTCATTAGCATCAAGGAAGTCCTGACAAACCATGGTTCTGGCTTGATTTCCCTCTGGCTTCATTAGGAAGTTTTCCTGCTGCAGTTATGGAGAAATATTTCAAAGAGCTTCTAAGAAATATGTATTCCTATTTTCAAGGGTGTATTTCAATACTGTTCTCATTACACAAGAGGTGATTGCAGCATTCTTTGGTTGATACTGAACCAGGGTCTCCCAAGGAGGTCTGGCCTGCTCAGAGAAGCTGTGCCTTGGGATCTGACCCGGTGTGGACAACCTTGCTCCACAACCTGATGTGGTGAAAGATGTCCCTGCTCATCCCAGACCTGGACAAGAGGCCTGAGTGAGGCCTGAACAGCAGGCCCTGAGCCAAAGGTGACCTCTGCATCAACCTTCCAACCAAAGGTTATCTTTGTATCTGCTCATTAGTGAGATATGCATGGTCATTAGCACTGTGACAGATGTATCCACTCATTAGTGAGACATGTATTGACCTTTCTGTGTTTAGAAGCCAGACAAGGCCATGAAATCTGACATCTGGCCTTGTTTGGGGCTGGATGGTCAAAGTCACCTCCCTTGGTTCCTCCTTGGGCCCTGGCCAGGCTTTGGGAGGGACCCAAGAGGAGGATGAAACCAGCTGTTCCTGCACTAGAAGTGCTGTCAGTTTGTTTATTCAGCACTATCAGAGCTGGGCCCTCTCCCAGCCAGGTTGGAGCCTCACCTGTGGCTGGAGGCACCTGCAGCAATTCCCAGTGTCCGGGAGTGGCTCTGCAGTCCTTGGCTGGGACAGCTTCCCCCAGCTGATGTGTGCATGTGGGCGATGGGAAAGTCTGAGGGGACCTGGTGATGGATCTTTCTCAATCCCTGCAGGCAATCTTTGGTAGTGATGGTTGGGTGCATTGCTGAGCTGCTCCTTTTGTGCTCCTTTGCTGCTTTGAGCTGTAGTAAATGACACTGATTCCTTCAGGTGGTGTTTGTGTCTTTGGTGCTGACCCTGCCCACTGGTAAATTAAAACTGGTGAAGTCTCGCCATATCACCACAAAATGTCACTTTTTAAATGTAAATAAGGAATCAGTCCTATCCAAAATTCCTGGATGGGAAGCCCTTCCCTAGAGCTCACTAGCTCTGGAATGGGCTGAGGTTTGGGGCACTGTGTGAGGAATGGATGAGTCAGGTAAAAAAGACTGAACTGATGGATGTGTAAAATGCATCTAAAAATTGCATATGGAAAAAGGAAAAGAAATTGTGGGTTTGGGAAAATGAGGATGGATTTTGTTAACAGCACATTTGAAACAGCACCACAGAAGGAAGAATTGGTTCAGAATGCTCCCATATGGAGTGAGAGAAGGAAGGTTTAAATCTTGAGCTCAGGTTTCTTTGTGCAAGTGAAATATAGTATTATAATTATTATTAACAATAGCTATTTTAAAATATACAGTGATCTTATTTTTTAAATTTAATTTTAAGTCAATAATGTGAAAGAATGCTGACAATACTAATTTGTTAGCTTTGGATACTCTCTGTAACACTAAATACCGGACAGAAGAGAACTGGCTGAGACCCAAATATCAGTGGTAAACTTTGCAAATTGTAGAATAGGAATAAAGGAAGAAGGGAAGAAATTGGCTGTTTTTATAGGGTTTGCTGATACTGTGATGTGGAATGCTTTGTCTTTTCCAGTGAAAAATACAGTGATTAAGGCTGCTGGGTTTTTCACATACCAGACTATCCACAAGCTGCAGGATTGATTGAACCGGTGAAGAGGGTTAAAAGAGCAGTTGAAAAAATGAAAAAATGAGGAGATGGGAACCTGTCCCAGTGGAGAACCCATCTCCCAGATGTGCTCCATACCCTTAACATGGGCCCAGTGGGGAAATGGAAACTCTCTGGGTGTGCACAGCTGCACCCAGTTTGCAAATACAACCATGGACAGTGAGACTTGGACTTCCTGGGAAATTGTTCTGGGTGTGATGGCTCCTGACAGGGCCACTCCAGAGGCTGCAGGGCTGGACCTTCATGCATTGGAATTAATTAGGATAAATCAGAAGCAAATGAGAGTTATCAATACAGGAACAGGAATTCAGGTTCCTCCAAGACACTTTGGTTTGATCACTGCTCCTGCAGCTTGGCCTTGAAAAGTGTTCATAACATGGGAGGAGGAATTGATGCAAATTATCAAGGAGAAGTTAATCTGCTAAACAATATAGAAAAAGATTAGATTATTCAACCCCATGACTGGGTAGCACAAATATCAATATTGTCAGTTTTAAAAACAATTGTGAAAGAGAGAGATCCATCTCCAATCAGCACTGTTTGTAGAGATAGAGGGTTTGGATCCAGCAGTCCTAATAATGGAGCCAGAGTGTGGGTGCAGAGGCCAAATGGCCCTCCTGAGCCAGCTGAGGGAACAGCTCTGGGGAAAGACAGCACTGTTTGAATGCTGAAACCTGGGCAGGAATAATGGGAATATGTCCCTTCATATTCCCATTGTGTGTTCTATGCCAGAACAAGTCAATGTTGTAGGATATTGTTTTACAGATCCTGCCAAACCAAATCTCCCTGTTTGCTCCAACAGCCCCTTTGGAAAATGCTCTGACCCACTGGGCTCCATGTGAAGGCTGATGTGACACTGAGTGACTTCCACAGGAATTCCAGCCAGGAGCCTGGGTGCCTGCCAGGGACTGGGACCTGGAACCTCTCCAGCCAAAGGGAAAGGATCCCACCAAGCCGTGTTACCCACAGACACCACGGGAAAGCTGAACAGCAAAGGACCTTGGGGGCAATATTCTGGAATTAAAAAGGCACCAGTTCCATGGACAACAGAATTATTGTTCCTAATACAAATGAGATTGAGGAAAAAGAATGAGCTACCTTGTCACTGAAGTACTGCTTATATCTGTAACTTGTATCTTGTTAGTCAGCCAGAATCTTTGTTTGCCAGAAACTCCTCGAGTTTCACCAAGGGATTAGTCATGAAAATATTTATGAGAATGTAAAGATCAAAGTAGCCAAAATACTCAACGTAACTAATTGCTGGGTATGTTCTCAACTAATGTTGGGAGGAATGGGGTTCCCTTGGAGGGCCCACCCTACGGATTGCCCAGAACTCTGTCAATGGGCTCTGACTTGTGATGGAGCCAGTGCAGTACAGAAAACTGTGGTGTGGAACATGGGAATACAATTAGCAGCTTTACGGGATTCCCTAGGATTTCCCTTCAGGAGAAAACAAACCCTGTTATAGTTAGAAGCCACAATGTGAAAGGATTTCTGTGCTTTACCATCACTCACAATGTCCTTAGAACTCGGGGTGCTGGAGCTGGTCAGTGTCAGTGTGACACCAGTCCCAGCTGCAGGGCCACTGTGAAACTCCTCTGAGCCAAAGGCACTGGGGACACAACAGCAGCACAGGGAGGAGCCCTGGATCCATCAGCAACCCACAGTGGGAAATGGGAAATCAGACCTTTTAGCAAGAATAAGATGCATACAGAATCTAGCAAATATTAACCATAAGCTTATGACACAGGATGAAATTTGTCAAGAAATAGGGAATAAAACTTGCAGAAATGAAGGACAGATCATGCTAAAACCAGTGAGGAAGTTGCTGAAATGGCTGAAAAGAGACTGTGTATGCCTAGAGGAGAAAGGTGAAAAGGGCATGGCGATGAAGATGTCCAGCCTTCATCAGGGGACCACTAAGGAAGATGCGGAGCCTTCCTCAGTGCCACCACCAGGGTGCTGTGACTGAGCCTCGCCTATGATAATGATAGTAATGAGTTCTAAGAAATAGTTTACATAACCCCACACTTCCTAAGGAAAACTATGAATCTGCATAAAGTGTAACCATATATTGTAATCTTCCGTGTGCCTGTGTGTGTGCTGTTGGCAGGAGATATCCCCACACACCCGGCATGCTGAATAAAGCAAATCCCCGCTTCTTAGACTTTGTCTCAGAAGTGTCTCTTGGCCCAGTTTGGGACGATTCACTTCCATGGGGTTCTGTCAAGTCCCAGTGGAACCTTGGTGCCAGATTGTTCCACAGCCTCACAATGCTCTCCTGGCTTCCATGGGGTCCCTCTGTGACTCACTGCAGCCTTGGTTCCATCAGGGTCTCTTGGGTTCCACGGTGCACAAGCCTTTGTCACATCTGAGCCTTGCTTCCAGGAGTTCCATCGACTGACAGTGGCCGTCTGCATTCCATGAGGCCCAGCTAGATCACAGCAGAGCCTTGCTTTCATCAGGCTCTGATACCTGTTCTGCCAACTGATGAGGGCAATTTAAAGAACACAGAAACCCATGGAAAGAATGGTCTTATTATACTGTGAGTATTAAGGCAACACAAAAGTAAAATTATACATTATACATAGTAAAACTATGTGCTTGGCTTTAGTAACAAGCAAAAAGAACCAAGGTAACGTACCTAATCATTATTACAGGAGAGAAAGGGTAGGGATTGAGAAAGATCCATCACCAATTGCCTCAATACTCCACCATCATCCAGAGTCTGCAGTCGCTGGGAAGCCCCGTTTCCCTGTAAGGACCTGGAGAACCCTTCCAAGCAATTGGGAAAATCCTACGTGGTGAATCCACCCATAGATGAGGTCTCTTAAATTGCTCTGAAAGTGAGTGCAGCTTTTATAGGTCCAAATCAACAAGTGAAAGTGACTTGATTATATTTTTAGTACATAATCTCCTGGATCTCATGGCCCTTTTCCTGACTAGGAGGGTCCAGGACTTGGCCAGATCCCAGTCTTCAGCTTAGAGGGTTTCCCCTAAAAAATCCTACAAGCCTCTATTCGTGTCAGTTGGGCAATTTCTTAAAATGATACTTCTCTTGCAGGTAACTGTGTGAGATTATGTGAAAGTTTCTAAAGCAGCCAGTTTGGTGTTAAACAGCTGGTATAAGCATCTTGGTCATCTATTTTTAGCTAAATAAAACTGATGGTGTTAGTCACATAATGCCCAGGGCTCGTCCTGCAGGTCAGCTCTGGCTGAGGCCAGCCACTCAGGCCTAAGCGCATCAGAAGCTGAAGTGACCACGACTGAGAATGGCAAAAACACCCACTGGGACTGGCCCAGAGGCCCCGGGACTCCCTGGTATGGATCACCTCAGGAGACAGTATTTCAGGGAGCCCAAAGGACTTTTGGGAGAGCTGCTGTGGAGACAGAGGGAAATCCACAGCTGAATCCCTTGCCTGGGCTCTCAGAGGACCCTTCTGCTGTGGGGCTGCTGAGGCTGGAGGAACAGCAGGTACCCATGGCCACCCCAAAACAGGGCCCCGTTGGCAACAGGGCACCGACCGGGACTGCGGGACCCCATCCCTGGGATGAGTCAGGAACTGGAGAGCTGGGAGTGCTCAGCCAGAGCCGCTGAGCCTCCAACAGCCCCACATGGGCAGAGCGTGAGCCCAGTGGGGAGTGGCCACTGACAGGACTGTGGGGGCCTGAACCAAGTCCCTAGCCCCACTGAGAGCGGCTGTGCCGGACACCCTGGAACTCCAGGACCAGCTGGAGTCCGAGGCAGCCAAGTGGTGCCACCATCGATGTTCCTTTCTTCCCCCTCAGAAAGGACACTGGGAAGCTGAGGAAGTGGGAATGAAAGGAGTCGGGATGGTAGAAGTTGTGGAAGCTGTAGAACAGCACTAACACGAACACGAGGAACACAAACTCTTCTGAGAAAGGAGGGCATAAATCCCTGGTATGCAGCATCCTGCCTGAGAAACCCATTCCCAGAATTACCAACATAAAACCATCCTCCAATTCTCTGGATTGTGTCCTGACCCACTAAAACCTTTCCACCAGACTGAACCTCTGAAGTGGGATTGATGGAGGAAACCTGAACCCTGAGCCATGCCAGCGTCAGTGCCCAGGAGCATCCCCTGGCGCTGTTTAACACCAGCTCTGCAGGAACTGGGCATGCAAACAGGACAAACTTGAGCATCTCCCACCATCAGATACCTCAGAGGTTACACAGAAACACAGCCATGACTCTCCCAAACTGGATTTAGGAATGGCATCCCTAATGCAGCCATTAGATCCAGATCTACCCAGATCCCTTTGGCACTCCTGCTTTTGCTGTCTCTCTGCCTCCTCTCCCTGCCCAAAGGAGGCTCCTCTCTCCCCTCTCCCTGCCCTGACAAGACAGTCACACAAATAAAGATGTGGGATTGCCGGGTGCTGAGGGGTTGTAGAAGGAGCCTTCTCCACGTCTGGCCTGTTTCCAAAACCTACACTTGCTCCTGCAGCAAGGAACCTCCTTGTTCACCCTCTCCAAGGGTGTCAAGCTCAGGAAGGGATTCCTGACACTCTGTCCAGCTGGGAGAGCTCCCGTGCCTGAAGATAAGGGGATAAAACCAAACAGAGGAATGCTGGAGGGATTGACATTGTGACATGGGGATACCTGTATTTATTTCCCAGTGACAAACAAAAATGTGGAATGGTGCCAGAGCTTGTTTTGATCTACATGAAACTTTGACAAACATCCCTCCTCCTGACAGTGACTCCTCTGCAGCTGCTCTGGGAGATCTCCTGTGCCCAGTCCAGTAAGAGGAGATTTCACTGGTGCTGAGGTGCTCGAGCGGGCCCATTTCAATGCTCTGCTTAAGGCCAAGGACATTGTGTTTCCTCAAGGAGCAACATTCCTTTCTGGCACTCACTGCCCCATGAGGGACATTATTCAGTGGCTGCTGTTGGGTGAGTTATGGCCACAGGGAGAGGGAGGAGGAGATGATCCCACCCATGGCTGCTGCTAGGTGCAGACACTTGGTGGGATAAAGCTGAAACAAAGCTTCAGCATCTCTCCCAAAATCACAGAATCACAAAATGGCTTGGTTCAGAAGAGATCTTAAAATTCATCTTGTTCCATCCCCTGCCATGGGCAGGGACACTTTCCACTATCCCAGGCTGCTCCAAGTCCTGTCCAACCTGGCCTTGGACACTTCCAGGGACCCAGGGGCAGCTTCTCTGGGCAAGCTGTGATCTCTGCCCAGGTGAGCAGGGACAGGACCTGAAGGAACAGCTGGAGGCGGGCCAGGCCAGCTGTGGGCTGGAGACCAGCAAAAGCTTCTCCCCCTCCAGGGGCCTTGACCACTCACCAGGCTCCCCAGGGAATGGTCACAGCTGTGAGGCTGCCGCAGCTCCAGGAGCCTTTGGACACCGCTCCCGGGAATGCCCAGGCTGCCACTGTTGGGCTGTCTGTGCAGGGCCAGGGCCTGCACTCCATGATCCCGCTGCCTCCCTCCCAGCTCAGCCCCTTCTGCAGTTCTCACCCTTGGGCTCAGCCTTTGTGTCTCCTCCAGGCGCTGGCAGAGCTCTTGGGGCCGGGGCAGGAGCGGCACAGCCCCAGCGTTCCCCTCTCTGTGACACCACGGTGGGGACAGCTCCAACGTTCCCTGCCTGGAGACGCTCCAAGGGAAGCGTCCAGAGCCACAGCCAGACAGCAAAACTGAGCGGGCACTGAGCACCCCCGGCCTGGGCTGATGTGCATTGCTGTGCACACAGCTCGGGGAAGGTCCCCCTGGCCACCTCCACAGTGCCACAGGCAAGTGCCACATAGAGTTACAGAGATCTGCCCAGAGCTGACAGGGGGTGTTAATAAGTAAGAACCAAAAAAACCTCAAAAAACCTAGCAAACAACAACAAAAAAACCCAAACCAAAATAGAGAAACCCCACCCCGCAAAAAAACCCCAAAACGGATCAACAAAAACAAACTCAAAAAAACTCCAGAAAGAAACAACAAGACAAACAACAACAAAAATTAAAAACAGACAAACATCAAACCATAAATAAAAACAAACAAGCAACAGCAAAAATAAAACCAAAGAAGAAAAAGTACTTCCCCCCAGCAGAGCTGTTCCATCCTTAATACCTGCACACAGAAAAGACCTTCGTTTGCAAAAAATGAAGAGTCATTGGGCACATTTGCAGTAAAAGCAGGTTTAGGACAGGATTTCAGCAGAACTGTTCTCAGCTGGGAAAAAAAAGGCCCCTTGGAAACGCAGATCCTCAAACCACAGGGCAGAAAAGGGCACTGAATTCCCCTCTCCTGACACACAAACCCTGTTCTCAGGCTGTTTCCCACATAGGATCCTTCTGGAGGACTGCAGAAAGCTGAGAGGCACTTCTACCTTCTCCACGTTTTGTGCCCTAAAGCTGCCTGGGAGAAGAAATTTAGGCTCAGCTCTGGTGGCACAATCCCTCCTGGCCCAGGGCACAGCACCAGAAAGGTCTTTGTGTGCTGTGAAAAGTGCATATTATATGGCTCTACGCAAGATATTTACTATATGTGTTGTGTTGTGTTGATTGTTGGTGTTGTATTAATAGTTTGATAGTATGGTAAATGTAGTTTCGTAGTTAAAATGTAGTTTTTATGTACTAACCACAGGAAAATGTAAATCTTTCAGAGAAAAAAAGAATTTACTACCTCCTTATCAGAAGAGAACTCTTCCTCTCTCTCTCAGCCTTGAGGATGCCATAAAGATTAAAAAAAAAAAAAAAAAAGAAAAAAAAATTGATACTAACCAGAGATGATTCTTTGTTTGAATGGAATTTATACATCATGTATGAAATGTATGAATATTCAACGGGATATTGCTTTTAAGAGATAATCATTTGTTAACCGGGGTCCTTCTCCAGAGCTTGTGGTTTGGGAAAGGCACCCAGACATCTGTGACTTTGTTTTTATTGTCTCTTATTGTCCTAACTCTACTTGTTCAATTTTTTTACTCTAATTCTATTTTTATAACCATCTTATTTACTATTAAACTTTTAAAATTTTAAAAACAAGTGATCGGTGTTTTTCACAATTATGGTAGCAGAGGATGGTTAGAACACCTCACTGCCGGTGCCTCAGTGGAATCAGGGTGAGGACGGCGCGCCCTGCCCAGTTGGCAGCCTCGCTCTGTGTTCCCCTGCTGTGACCGGCAGATGCAGGTTACGATCACTGGACAAAAGGAGGCAATAAAACAAAGGAAAGGGAAAAGATTCCCTAAAACTGCGGTAATTAGCCCCTAAGACTAAAGTGTACACGAAGACCAAGACCCAAGGACAAAGGACAGGTAAGTATTGGTTTGGAGGGGCGGTTAAGGGGGGGATGAATGTGTGTGAATGAGAGGCAGCTGGTTATCCCAGACCTGCTAAGCGAGTGCGGAGTCTCCTACGCTGCGTTTCCGTTCTTTCGCGAGAAAGACGGCCAGTAAAGAGACGAAGTGAGTGATAAGAAGAGTGAGAGAATCCCCCCAGGGAAACTGGGACTGAGTTTTAGAGAAGGGGTGGGACCCCTAAGAAGTAAAAAAAAAAAAAAAAAAAAAAAAAAAAAGCCTGCTGGATTGAGTGGTTATTGCCCCAAGATCATCCAGGACTGAAACCTGCTGGGTTGAGGGATTGATGTCCAAGAGCACCCAGGGATCTGCCGGATTGAGGTTATGCCCAAGAGCATCTGGGGTTGAACAACACAGCTGGATTGAGGGGATATCCAAGAGCACCGGGACTGGCCAGTAGCACCTAAAACTTGTAATAGGTGATTTGAGAGTAAAAGGTACCTTATTGTTGTTTTGTTGTGTGAGAGTGAGTGACACACAAAAACTGCCTCAGTTTCCCCCGGGCGGGTGGGGGAGCTATGGAAAAGTGTATGTGTGACCTGCAATCCAGCCCCTTTTCCTCCGTGCGTGTGGCGTGGTGGGGGCAGTAAAGTGTAAGTGACACGCAAATTAGCCTCATAGGTGGATCAGCACCAGAGGCGACCAGATTCTGGGCCCTCCTCAGAGGCCCAGCTATACTGGAACCCAGAGACCAAACCCAAGGCAAGGGGGGCCACACAAAGCCACGATTCTCTGGTGACAGGGATTGGCTTTATGTCCTAAGGGTGTGAAAGAGTGTGTAAAAGTGAAGGAGAAATTAAGTAAGAGTAGATGGATGAAAGCACATGTAATGTTGATTGTTATATCTCCTTAGAGGGAGGTGTATTGTATTGAATAGTTGTGTAAGAAAGAAGGGATTTTTTTGTGTGTGTGCATAGATAGAAGTAAGTGGTCTTTAGGTTGTAAGAGAAAGTGAAAAACAGAGGTGGGAGATGAATAGATAAAATCTTGAAAAATGGGACAGAAAAACAGTAAGTTGGATACAAGGAAGAAAAAAGGGTGTAAAATAATTACCAACAGAAATAACTCAAGATAGCCCTTTCAGCATTATGTTAGCTAACTGGAATAAAAACCCTTGTACAAGAAGAAAGGAAAAGGTAAACATGATACAATTTTGCATGATAGAATGGGCAGAGAAGGAAATAAGATCTGACCACGTTTATTGGCCCAGATACAACCTCTTTTGAGAACTGGATTTGTCAGGCTCTAAATGTATTTGTAAATTCAAAAGAAACATTTAATCATGAAGAAAGAGAATATGCCACATGTTGGACAAGAGATTTTAGGAAAATAAAAACCTTTCACGTATCAGAAACCCCTGAGATGAAACGAGAAAAGTAAAAGGGGAAAGAAAAGGGAGGGGAACAAGAAGAAAAGGGAGGGGGACAAGAAGAAAAGAAGGAAAAAGAGTGGGATCCTTTGCAGGCTTTGCCCCCTCCATTCCCGCTCGTGCTCCCGCCGTCCGCGGCCGAGCCCCCTGTCCCGGATCCCGCTTCAGCCCCGCCTGCCCCGGTTCCCATCCCGAGTGTGGGCTCACAGCCCACAGCAGCCCTGCCTGCCCCGGTTCCCATCCCGAGTGCGGGCTCACAGCCCACAGCAGCCCTGCCTGCCCCGGTTCCCGTCCCGAGTGTGGGCTCGCAGCCTGCAGCAGCTGCGCCGGTCCCCGCATACACCCCATCCCCGGCCCCACCGGTGAATTCGTCTGCCCCGGCCGCCTGGTCTGCGGCTGCCCTAAGGGCTGTGCCAGGGGTCCCTCCTGACACGTGGTCTAAGACCAGCGCCCCGACTGTGCCGGGGTCCCATCGGTCCCAGCCGTCCTATCTCCGATCGCTTCCCCCACTGCCCGATCCCCGGCTGCCCTGCCCGAGCTGGCTGCGCTGGGCGCTGCTGCTGCTGCTTTGTCTCTGCCGGGAGCCGCTGACTCAGCTGCCACCAGCCCCGTGCAGGCTGCCCACGCTCCCCTCTGCTGTCCCCAGAACTGCCCCCTCCTCTGCCGGTCCCGGCAGCAAACCCCGCCTACGCTCCGCCCTTGGAGGACCAAGCCTCGGCGCTGTGCCCTGCCCTCACCGCCCTTCCTGCCCTGAGCTCCGTTCCCCTGGTAACCACAGCTACTGCTCAGAAAAGAAGAGAATCCCAATACAAACCAAGTCTCAGCATCATTCCAGGAATGTCTGCTTTTACTGTGGGGGTGAGGGACATTATAGGAGAAATTGTCCTAAGCAGGTGATAGATCTGAAAATCTTCAAAGAGATGAGCACAGAAGAGGAATAGGGAGGTCAAATGCTCTATTTTTTTAGGGGACAAATACCATCTAGAGCCTGTGATAACTCTAAAAGTGGGTCCCCAAGAAGAAGAATTGGAATTTGTGGTAGATACAGGGGCAGAAAGAACCTGCCTGCTCAGTGTACCAAAAGGTTATAGCGTGAGTAAAGATACTGCAAAAGTAACAGTGGCAAAAGGAGAAACTTTTACGGTTCCAGTCATTTAAGATGTAGTAATTGAAGGGGAAACTAAAATTTGGGTGGGAGATGTTTTATTGGTCCCAAAGGCAGGTAGCAACTTACTAGAAAGAGACTTACAAGTGAAATTAGGAATAGGGGTTATACTAGAAGATGGGAAAAAGACAGCTAAAGCTCTAAAATTAGGCCAAGATGATGAAGAAAAAATTAACAAGGAAGTTTGGCTGGGGAAGGAAATAAGGGAGGATTAAATATTGACCCTATAAGTGTTACAATAGAGAGAGAAGATTGTCCCATACGTGTACGTCAATACCCCATACCTTTAGAAGGACGGAAAAGTTTGAAGCCACTAATAGAAGGACTAATAAAGGACGGGACACTAGAACCTTGCATGTCTCCCCATAATACCCCTATTCTCCCAGTAAAGAAGCCTGATGGGAGTTACAGACTAGTACAAGATTTAAGGGAGGTTAACAAAAGAACTCGGTCTCGTTACCCAGTGGTACCCAATCCCTATACACTTCTAAGTAAAGTTCCACCCCAGCATCAGTGGTTTAGTGTAGTGGATCTTAAAGATGCTTTTTGGGCCTGTCCACTAGCCAAGGAGAGCCGAGATATCTTTGCCTTTGAATGGGAGGATCCAAAAACTGGAAGAAAGCAGCAATTAATATGGCCGGAATTACCTCAGGGGTTCACGCAGTCTCCAAACTTATCTGGGCAAGCTTTAGAAAAAATACTGCAAGCCTTCTCCACTCCTCCTAGAATACAAATTATCCAATATGTAGATGATCTTCTACTATCTGGGGAAGATGAAGTTGAAGTTAGAGAAGCTACAATAAAACTTTTAAATTTTCTGGGAGAAAAAGGATTAAGGGTATCAAAAGGGAAACTGCAATTTGTAGAACCAGAGGTGAAATATCTTGAACACTTGATAAGTAAGGGTAGTCGAAGGCTCAGTCCAGAGAGAATTGCAGGAATTTTATCCCTTCCACCTCCCTCTTCAAAGAGGGAAATCAGAAAACTACTCAGATTATTGGGATATTGTAGATTATGGATTGAGGGGTACACACAGGCAGTAAAATTTTTGTATGAAAAGAGGGAGATAATATAAAATGGATCAAGGAAGATGATGATAAATTAGAAAAATTGAAGTTAAAACTGGCCTCAATACCCGCTTTAAGCTTGCCTTCACTAGAAAAACCCTTTCATCTGTATGTGAATGTAGAAAAGGGGGTAGCTCATGGAGTTCTGGTCCAGGAGTGGGGAGGAGTAAAGAGACCAGTAGCTTATTTATCAGAGATGTTGGACCCAGTGAGCCACGGCTGGCCAGTATGTATTCAAGCTATAGCCGCTACTGCAATCCTGGTAGAAGAAAGTTGTAAACTTACTTTTGGAGGTAAACTAATTGTGTGCACACCTCATGTGGTTCGAAATGTGTTCAATCAGAAAGCTGAGAAATGGTTGACAGACTCTAGAATGTTAAAATATGAAGCAATCTTGATAGATAGTGATGATCTGACATTAGAAGCAAACAGGAGTTTAAATCCAGATCAATTCCTATATGGAGAACCATCAGATAACCTAATACATAATTGTTTAGAAATTATCCAATACCAAACAAAAGTTCGAGGGGATCTTGAAGAACAAGCCTTTTCAGAAGGGGAAATAATCTATGTGCATGGTTCCTCCAGATGTCTACAAGGAAAAAGAATGTCAGGTTATGTAGTAGTTGATGGAAAAAACATGCAAACTATTGAAAAAGGAAAATTACCTTCAAACTGGTCAGCCTAAACTTGTGAATGATATGCTCGAAAAAAGGCACTGGAATATTTAGCACACAAGAAAGGAACTATACACACTGATTCGAGGCATGCTTTTTGAGTAGTACATACTTTTGGAAAAATTTATGAAGAAAGAGGACTACTTAATTCAAGAGGAAAAGGATTAGTACATGAGAGACTCATTTTAGAGATTTTAGAGGCATTAAAACTACCTGAAGAAATAGCTATAGTACACATTGAGGGACACCAAAGAGGAGTGACCCCAGAAATAAGAGGAAATAATTTAGCAGATCAGGAAGCTAAGGATGCAGCAGAAAGTGGAGCTGAAAGAGTTACGTTAATATTAACTCCAAATGAGAAAAAATTGGAAATCCCAAAGTTTAGTGAAGCAGAGAAAAAAGAATTAAACAAGACAGGAGGAGAACAGTCTGAATCAGGGAAATGGAAACTTCCTAATGGAAGACAATTACTTAATAAAATACTGGCTAGAAAAATATTAGAAGATATGCATCAGAAAACCCACTGGGGTACTCAGGCCTTGTGTGATCATTTTTTAAGGGACTATGGATGCATTGGGATTTTTGGAGTAGCAAAGCAAGTAACTGAAAATTGTATAATTTGCCAAATGATAAAAAAAAGGTGATGAGAAAAACAACATTAAGAGGTTGTGAGTTAGCTCTTTGACCATTTCAAAGTATCCAAGTAGATTTTACTGATCTTCCTCAAGTACAAAGATGGAAGTATTTATTAGTAATGACAGACCATCTAACTCATTGGGTAGAAGCAGTTCCCACTACCAAGGCCTCAGCCAACATGGCAAGTAAAACCCTTTTAGAACAGATTTTTCCCAGATACAGAATGGTTAATAGAATAGACTCAGACAGAGGAACACATTTTACGTCAAGTGTTACAACAAATAATTCAATCTTTAGGGATAAAATGGGAGCTGCATACCCCATGGCATCCACAGAGTTCTGGTCGTGTAGAAAGGATGAACCAGACTTTAGAGAGAACTTTGACCAAATTAATAGTTGAAACCCAAATGTCATGGGTACAATGCCTACCTTTGGCCTTATTGAGGATCCAAACACAAGCCCAGGTCAGACCTGGGAGTGTCACCCTATGAAATGATGTTTGAGTTACCCTTTTTAACCACCCAACATGAAAATGCTACCTATGAGGTAAGGGAAATGAGTGTTAAAAGATACGTTAACACCATTGCAAAAACTCTTGAAAACCTATGGTTGAAAGGAATAATCCCTCAAACCACACCTTTAGACTTTAAAATCCATAATGTTCATCCAGGGGAATGGGTGCTAGTAAAAACCTGGAAAGAACAATCTTTAACTCCTCAATGGGAAGGTCCTTTTCAGGTATTGCTGACGACCAAGGCTGCAATCTGGACCAAGGAACGAGGGTGGATCCACGCCAGCAGAATCAAAGGACCTGTGGAAGAACCTAAGGAGTGGACGATTGCATCTGAACCTGGTGATACAAAACTGATTCTTAAACAGGGACTGGGTGGTAATGATCTGGGAAGACCCAAATAGTCCAAAAAACATACCCAGGATCACATCTAATTGGGAGATAAGGCCAAAGCTTATATCAGTGGTTTCAAGTACCACCTGGACAAGCTTTGAGACGCCTCCAATACCCTCCATGGGGAGGAATACTTCCACTCCAAACAGGAGGATCAGGACTGTTTTCGGACAGAGAACTCTTGTATTCACGCCTTAGCCTGTGATTTATGCAAAGAGGAATAGGAGTTGCAACTTCCATCAGTGCCAGACCAAATTCCCTGTTTGATCCACGCAAATACCAGACATGCTAGCTGGGTTAAATGTAAATGTTTAGATTGTGGGAAGAATTGGTATTGTAGTTCACACAAGCGACACTCTCGTTGCAGGAAGTGTCAAGGGCCAAATCGATCTCCTATGCAGGCAGAATTCGAAGAAACTGAAATAATAACTTTGTTTTGTGGATGGGAATTATTAGTGCCTGTTGAATGGGAGATACCTGAAGAACAGTGGAAACGACAGTTAAGGAGCGTCAGAAACGATTTGTCTGGAAATTAGCTAAGAGGAAGCGACAAGGAAATAGAAGGCAAGACCAGATTGGCCTCTGTATTCGCCACCAAGAAGATCAAATACACCTGCTGTGGTTTGCAACCCCATAGGCATGGGAGGTGGGAGTATAAGCCATACTGGACCTCTGTTACTCCTTTTTCTGTCACTCAAGTTTTGTCTTCTCCCTTTTGGGATATCGACAAGGCCATGTTACAGATGTTACCAAAAGCTGTACATGGAAAGACACCGAGGTTCTTTTTTCATTTCTCACACTCATGTCAACAGCCACTGTTATAACCCATCCAAATCAGGCAATTGCATACATAAAGGGAAAAAGTACTGGATTGCAGAGAATTTAGGAACAAGTGGTAGCAGGATGGGAAGTCAGTGCCCAAAAGAGAAGAGATGGATTTGTTTTACCTACATTATTGGGCAAAAAACACAGGATTTAGTAAAAGAGCAGTTGATAAGCAAAAAGACTAAGTCAGTACAACCACTTAAGCCTGTGCCAATTTCGATCAATGATTTGTATACCAAACTTGAACAGCGATTAGAAAAAGAAATAGATATCTCAAGGATGGGTAAAAATCAGTTTGTAGAATTGGGGGAAAGAATAAGTAAGGAGCTTAACATAACCAATTGTTGGGTCTGTGGAGGGGCTTTGATGTCAGAATGGCCATGGAAAGGCAGCAGCTTAGGCCTAATTGAGCTTCTAAAATGGAACCAAGCAAGTACAAGTGGAGAAAACAGACCAGAAGGGTGGATTTTAAGCTCAACACTGATAGGGGAAGAATGTCTCTGGCACACTGGGAAAAGGTTCCTTCATGAAGTAGGAAAAACATCTGTAAAAGATATAAGGTTAGTAATGGAACTTCTGTATGGTGAGTCCCAGAAGCACCAACCATGTATTGGACCCAAGAAAAAGCAAAAAAAGTGAATTGTAAGTATGGTAACAAAACAAAACTTTTTCAATGTAATGATACAGGTAAAAATCCTTACTGTGGCATCCTGGAAATTTCCAAATTTTGTGAGAATACAGATCAACAAAAATTTAACTATTGGAAAGCTCCAGACGGCTCATTTTGGATATGTGGAAAAAGAGCATACCCAAAACTCCCCTCTCAGTGGAAAGGGAGCTGCACCCTGGGAATTATACAGCCAGGATTTTTTCTTTTACCAGGACCTGATGGGGATCAATTAGGGATACCAGTTTATGAGGATCTAAAGAGAAACAAAAGAGAATTGATTGGAGGATTCCAAACATGGGGAGATGAGGAATGGCCCCCTGAACGCATACTGGAAACATATGGGCCAGCCACCTGGGCACAAGATGGGAGTTGGGGATATCGAACCCCAATTTATATGCTAAATTGTATTATAAGTCTTCAAGCTGCTGTAGAGATAACAAATAAAACTGGTCAGGCAATGGAATTAATATAAAGGCAACGAACCCAAACAAGAGCGGCTGTGTATCAGAATAGATTGGCTTTAGACTATCTATTAGCTGAAGAAGGGGGTGTTTGTGGAAAGTTCAATACATCAGATTGTTGTTTAAAAATAGATGACAATGGAGATGCCGTCCTGGACATAGTCAATGATATCAGAAATATCGCCCACGTACCAGATCAAAAGTGGGAATCAATGCTAAATACTAGCTGGTGGGATAATGTGTTGGGAGTAGAATGATGGAAAAAGTTAGGCTTCTTCCTTTTATGTGCTACAGCTGGTCTAATATTTCTTCCTTGTTTGATCCCCTGTTTCATTCAGCTCATCACCAGTGTAGTACAAGGCATGTAATTAGTGGATATTGACCAAAATTTGCTTACAACGCCACCACAAAGGATTATGGTGTTAAAGAACAAAATAATATAGAAGACCCCTTCAAAAAAGTGAGATTGATTTAGGAAAAAAATGAGCAAATAATGAAGGCTAGAAAACAATGAATATTGCTCAAGCCAAATTAATGATAAAAAGAAAGAGGGAGGTTTGTGAAAAATGCATATTATATGGCTCTACGCAAGATATTTACTATATGTATTATGTTGTATTGATTGTTAATGTTGTATTAATATTTTGATAGTATGGTAAATGTAGTTTTGTAGTTAAAATGTAGTTTTAATATGCCAACCACAGGAAAACGTAAATCTTTCAGAGAAAAAAAAGAATTTACTACTTCCTTATCAGAAGAGACCAACTCCTCCTGCCTTGCCCTGAAGACACCATAGAGATTAAAGGAAAAAAGTGACACTAACCAGAGACAATTCTTTGTTTGAATGGAATTTATGCATCATGTATGAAATGTATGAATATTCAACAGGCTATTGCTTTAAAGAGATAATCCTTTGTTAACGGGGGTCCTTCTTCAGAGCTTTTTTGCTTGGGGAGGCACCCAGATGTCTGTAACTTTGTTTTTATTGTCTCGTATTGTCCTAACCCTAATTGTTCAATTTTTTACTCTAATTCTATTTTTATAACCATCTTATTTACTATTAAACTTTCAAAAATTTAAAAACGAGTGATTAGCATTTTTCAGAAGGAATATAAGACTGTTAAGCCTCCTCTGCCCAGAAACCCATTGAACAGTGATGAAGACAGGAGGAGTCCTACCAAGGGTTCATTTATCACATTTGCATTGAAAAGGTAGAAAGGTCAGAATGAGGAAGACTTCTTTACTTCCTCATTTTGGGGATCTCTCCCCAAGAAAAGGACCACCGACACATTTCAAAGAACAAACTCTGCTTGCTTAATAGCTTTTGAGCTAATTACCATACGAAGCGGGGAATGGGATGTACCAGAGTTATGAATATGCATTTGTGTTTTGGGTATTTAATACTTTTGTAAATAAAAGGACTCTGTGATCACCTGTAAACTGCGGTGTGAATTTGGGAGCTATCCCACAAGCTGCCCGGTGTTGTAATAAACATACACTTTCTAACTTTAAACTGTTAGAGAGGTTTTGTCCGTCACAGTTGGGTATCGATACTAGATCAGTACTCACATTTTCTTTAATAAGTCAAGATGACCTTGCTTACATAGATTCTGGACAATGACCAGGGATTGGACACTAAGGTTGCCACCTCTGCACTCCACTGGCCAGGCTAGAAGTCCATCAACTGTCCCTCATCAGAGAGGAATGTGAAAACAACCACTTTGTTTATGTTACAAGCATGAGAAGGCTCCACTACAGAAATGTCAACATTCACAGAAGGCTAAAACTCAGGGCCAACAGCCAGCCCATTCTGATACACCGCCACCCTGGTTTGGGATAATTGCTTTGCTAGTAGCTCCAGGGCTCTTGCTGTTTTATTAGTGGGGTTTTTCTTTTTTACAACTGTTTGCAATTTAATATTACAGTTCAACATATATATAGGGGTTCGGTATCCCCAGCTTCCATCCTGAGCCCAGGTAATGGTTCTGTATTATTCAATAATTTTTTTTCTGGTGGCCATTCTTCATCTCTCCAAGTCTGAGTCCCTCCTGTTAGATCTCGTTTCCATTTTCGGTGTATTTGCTCTTATAGTGGTTTTCCCAATATCCTGTCTTGTGGTTTTGGTAACAAAAAAACCCTGGTTGTATTATCCCAATTGTAGAACTGCCTCTCCAGTCCTTAGGTAACTTACTATAGGCCCATTTCCACAAATTCCAAAATGTACCTTCAGGAGTGTCCCTGTCTATTGTGGTCCTTGGGAGGTTTTCCAAAAATGTCTTTAGATTTTCTACCTTCTGGACAGGATTTCCTATGCTCCTATTGCACTAAAATAACCCTGATTCCTTTACTGTGCAATTATTGTTATTAAACGGACTCCAGTATTTATTAGGTGCCTCCAGCCACTACCAATTAGCTGTAGAGTTTGTGGTATATACCTTCTTCCAGGGAGTCTCTCCTACTTTGGTTTTAGAAGTATTCCTTTTTTGGGGGGGAACAAACACTTGTTCCTTACCACTGAATCTGTTAGTACCCATTCTTTAGGACTGTCTTCTGGTTTGGTAATTTTACTTCAATTCCATTTTAAAATTTGCTTAACCTCTAGCCCTGCACACCTCTATGGCTGCTGTTTTGTCATATGGGATCTTTTATAAATCTTGCAATTAAAAACATTTAATTCAGCTGCTACTTGCCGCATCAAGTCTAAAAATAAATTTTGGCTCAAGGTGGGAAAATTTAATTCGGACACCTTCTTTTTAGGTTCTCACAGAAATCAGAATCTGGGTTTTCAGGCTGTGTTGTTTTCTTTATAGTTTTTATTGCCTTTTGAACTCAACTTTCTTTATACTGATCCTGTACTCCCCTGTTATCAGAATGTCCTTGCATGACTGATTTGGTGAAACATATATTCCTCTCCCCTGGGACATACATAGCTGCTAATTTTCTTCCTTTTTCTTTGTTTTGGCCTGTCTAAAATTCTTGTCCACTCTCAGTACATTTTTGCAACTTCTCCTGGGCAAAGTATTTTGCATTCACACGAGTGTTTCCTACCGTGGCGGATATAAAGCCTCGTCCATATCGGACGGTTTGATAACACTGGGTGCATGACCCTGCCCAGGCCGGATTTAGACTCAAGGTAGTAATTATGAGTAGGGGTCCAGTATAACAGTACCCTTCCATTCCACCAGCCTATAGGGTTGCCACCAACAGTTGGGGTCTGCATCTTTTTCATGGCAAGGGTAGGGGTTAATCTCGTCTTGCCCCCTGATGTTGCTTTTTGGGTTTTTTTTCACCCACTGACTCTTTACTCTCTCTTAATTCTTTGTCTTTACCTGGTAGGTTGTCAAGGTCACACTCCACTCTTTTAAGATCTGGTTTTGCCCACAAATTGTGTTTAGTCTTGTTCACCCATAGCTTCCACTATTTTTTATTATCCTGGCGTACTCAGCCTGTTGTCACTAATATTTTCAGTGCTAGATCTGTTTCCTTCTGGATCTAACTTTCACAACTCAAACAAAGGCCTCTCGGAATCCTGGCTCCCGATAAGTGGGCATACCACAACTCTCTACATTCTATGTACCTAAAACAGCCCCAGGGGTTACAGTCACAATTCAGGCTGGTACATTCTACTTCTCTTGGTCTTTTTAGGTGGTTTTTAGGATGTCTCCTCAACATTCTCTTGCCCTTCTTTTCCAAAGTTATTTGTAGATCCCTGGGCTGAGAGGTGATTTTCCGCTGTGGCCATTGGTGGTTCCACTGGTTCTTTGACTTTTGATGCGTGAGTCCACCCTTTCTTTGCTGTTCTCACCGATGTGTCTGTTGTTAAGAGAGTTAAATACAGACCTTCCCATTTTGGGGTTAAAGTCTCTTCTTTCCAGCTTTTAATAAATACTCAGTCTCCTGGTTGTATCTTATGAATTTTAAACCCCAGTGGTCCCGTTTGGGCTAGCATTCCTTTTTCCCTTAACTTGGTCACATGCTGTCCAATTGTTTGGATATAATTTAGAATGGATATATCTTCAACCATTATTGATGTTTGGGGTATTTCCTGGGAATATGGCATTCCATAAAGCATTTCATATGTTTAAAGCCCCGTATCTGCATTAGGAAGTCTTCTTATGTCAAGCAAGGCTAGAGGTAAACATTTTAGCCATGGCATCTTAGCCTCAATCATTCATTTGCTTAATTGTTGTTTCATAGTTTGGTTCATCCTTTCCACCCTCCCAGAACTCTGAGGGTGCCAAGGAGTATAATATTCCCAGGAAATACCCATGGCTTGTGCTACACCCTTAATAACACTAGAGGTAAAATGGGGGCCCTGATCAAATGCAATGGCCCCAATAACTCCAAGATCGGGAATTAATCTTGTTCCAATAGTATTTTAACTACAAATTTGGCAGTGGTCCCTTGCAGCTGGGCAAGCTTTTACCCAGTGAGTGATTAGTTGGACTACTAGCACTAAAAGATACTTCCATCTACCAACTTTCAGAAGCTCAGTATAATCCACTTGAACCCTCTTCAAAGGTCGGTATGCTATTTTTCTACCCCCTGTCGCAGGTTTGTCTCATTACCTTCTTGTTAACGTTCTGACAGGTAAGATGCCCTTGTGTTATTTGTGTGGCTCTTTTAGAAGTTCTAATACAGCCACAATACTTTAAAAAAATTATCACACAAGGCCCTTGCTCCCCAGTGAGTGCATTCATGTAATTGGTTTAAAATCCTTCATGCACAGGCCTTGGGCAAAATTTCTCTTCCGTCCAAGAGTACACATTTTCCCCTGTTCTTTCTTAGCCTCTAATTTTTAATAGGTTCCTCCTCTGAGAGCTATAAGCTTTTGGCAGCTCTTCCCAAACCTCTGTTGCATTTACCTGAATTGATGTTGTGGTTTTTTTTTTTTTTTTTTGTTTGTTTGTTTTGTTTTGTTTTGTTTTTTGTTTTTGTTTTTGTTTTTGGGGTTTTTTTGTTTTGTTTTGTTTTTAATTTAAAAGCTGATTTTTTCACAGCCTAGTCAGCTGTGTTATTTCCCATTGCTAAATATCTCATTCCCCTCTAATGGCCTTTTACATATATTACCGCTATCTCTTTTGGTCCCTTTAGTGCTTCAAGCACTTTGAGTATCAATTCTTAATGAATCAACCTTTTCCCTCAGATGTTGATCAAACCTCTTTCTTTCCAAATCTTCCTAAAGGTATGTACAATCCCAAAGGCATATTTTGAATCAGTATAAAGAGTCTCCACTTTGTCTTTTAGGAGTTCTAAAGCATATACTCACAAGTCTGAGATGACCAGCTGGAACTTAATCTTCTCGTCTCTATCGCTAGCATATTTTTTCCATCAACAACTGTACACCCTGATCTTCACTTCCCTTCCCTTCTAACACCCTCGATGAACCATCTGAAATATTTCTCTCCTTCAGATAATTCCATCTCACTTAGATCAGGGCTTATTTTAGTTTGTCATTCAACTAACTCCACACAATCATAAATCAGCTCCTCAGTTGGCTTCCCATACAAAATTTGAGCAGGATTCTGGGCAGGAGTAACCTTATGCTCCAGTTGGGGGGACTGTATCATGATAGCTTCATATTTTAAAATCCAGATATTAGTAAGCCACTTTTCTGCTTTCTGATGTAAGATGACTGTCACGATGCATGATGTCGTACAAACGGGGGTTGTGATGGTTCGTCTACCGTTCTCAGAGTGCAAAACACAACACAGGGGATTTCAATATTAGGCAAAACAAATGCCAAAAGTAAAAAAAAAAAACAAACCACCTTTTATTGATTGACCACAACAAATGCAATAGAGGGATTAAGAGTGAGAGAAAGAGGTAGAGAAAGAGAGAAAGAGGGGATATAGCTACCAAACGTGGAGACAAAATCTTCATGTTCCTGTCGATGGATCTGCCTGTCACATCGGGGAGAGTCTCTCAAAATCTCTGGTTCACTCAGGGGTTGTTATCATAGTCCTCCATCGCAGGGGGAACAGGTAGTCCATGTTCTCAGCAGTAAGCGAGAGCCATTATCTTCTTGGTCCAACGACCACACCTGCAGGCAAACATCTCGTTTTGGTAAAGCCAGCCCCCACCCCCCATATTGGGGTTGTAGGGGTCTCATGTCTCAGTCCTTGAGAGGAGCTTTGTACAGAGGTCTCAGTCCTTGGGATGGGGTTTCAATCTCCATCTGTCACGGTGGTTGTGGAGCAGATGAGGGATCTTCTGTGGGGGACCACCAAAGTTACCCCAGAAAGTCCACTTGGCCAAGAGGTGGGAAAATTCATAGGCTATTGTCGTGAAGCAGGGACTGTGCAGCAGGTGCAATCTTCAGGTACAGAAACTGCCATAACACTGCTCAAAGCCAGTGTACTATGGCGTGGTGACACAGGAAAATGCACCTGTGGACGATTGGCAAGCATCCACCTCGAGCAGGCCAGAACTGCAGTGGGGTCCTCAGGGTCCTTATGATGATCGTGAGGCAAATGAGGGGAACTTCAGACAGACTCTTACACCAAGTCCAGGGTGCTCAATGGCCGGTCAGTTTGATGAGTGTGTGTGGCTCTGGACGCTTCCCTTGGAGCGTGTCCAAGGCATGGAATGTTGAAGCTGTCCCTAGCCGTGGTGTCACAGAGAGGGAAAACTTGGAGCTGCCAGCACGTTGATGTCCTAGAGAGGGGAACTTTGGGGCTGTGCCACTCCTGGCCTGGCCCAAGAGCTCTGGCTGCACCTGGAGGAGACACAAAGACTGAGCTGGGAGGGAGGCAGTAGGATCATGGAGTGCAGGCCTCTGCCCTGCACAGACAGCCCAACAGTGGCAGCCTGGGCATTCCCGGGAGCGGTGTCCAAGGGCTCCTGGAGCTGCTGCAGCCTCAGAGCTGTGAGCATTGCAGTGGCCGCAGAGCTCTGGGGAAAGGTCCCGGCCCTGGCTTGGGGCTGGGCCAGAGCCCAGGGAGCAAATCAACTTGCAGCTGCTGCCCCAGAGCAGGGAAGAGCAGGAATTGCTGTCTGGGAGAGACTCTTGCCAAGGGCCTGCAGCACCAGGACACAGGCCATGGCTGGACACTGCTTGGGGCCAGAGTGAGCTGGGATGTGGGGATGGACTTGTTCCCTGGGAGGGCGGTGGGGCATAGCAAGTTGTAGTGTAAAGTGAGGTTTGCAGTGTGAGGGGATTTGTGGTAGTTGGGAGAGGTAGGGAATGATAAAATGACGGGCTGTGAAATTGACCAACACTTGCCAGTATTTCTCCAATTCAAACGCTGTAATCAGGCTAGAAATAGAAATAAAGGAAGGAAGGGAAAATATCTTGAAGAAATGCAATCTTAAATTGAAAAATCAAAAAATTTGAAAGCATGTGAAAATCAAAAAGTTAATGGGCTGACAAGAAGTGCAGGCAGAGGGATGGGAGCTTGCCCAATTAATCTTCATTGAAATTGCAAGTTTATATTTCCTTTCCTGAAAGGAAATATTTTCTCTGAAATATTTAAAATAGGAAACAAAGTCTAACTCGGGAAAGGAGATATGATGAGAAACAGTGCAAATGAAAACTGACGAAATTTGGAACCAAAATGAGTGAGGCCACATGGACTGAGGTGAAATGAGGGGCAGTGAAAAGTCCAACACTTGCCAAATGTACACCAAATCAAATGCTGCAATCCATCAAGAAATGGAAAAAAAGGAAGGAGAGGAAAAGACGTAGAAGATATTCAAACTTAAATTGAAAAAGGGAATATTTTGAAAGCATGTAAAAAGAAAAATGAGTGGGATGACAAGAAGTACAGGGAAAGGAAGAGAAGCTTGACCAATTAATCTTCATTGAAATCTTGAAAACAGGGAACAACATCTAATAAATGCTCAGGAAATGAGATATGCTACAAAGCAGTGCAAATGAAAACTATGGGAAAATTTGGAACTGGAACAATTGAAACCGAATAGTCTGAGATGAAATGAGAGGCACTGAGAAAAAACAACACTTGTCAAAAGTACTCCAATCCAAATGCTGAAATCAGGCAAGAAAGGAAAATAAAAGAAAGAGAAGAAAAGAAAATTATAAAAAAGCAAGCTTAAAAGGAAAAAGGGAAAATTCACACAGAATGTGAAAAGTAAAAAGTGGGTGGGATGACAAGAAGTGCAGGGAAAGGGACGGAAGCTTGCCCAATTAATCTTCATTGAAATGGCAAGATTTCTTTCGGTATCCGAGAGGAAAGTCGTCCCTTCATGAAAGGGAGTGAAATCTTTAATACAGAGAACAAAGTCAAACAAATGCTCAGGAAATGATATATAATGAAACTGCAAATGAAAACTAACGAGAAAATCTGGGACCGGAGAGATTGTGACCAAATGGACTGAGATGAAATGAGGGGCACTGAAAAGGACCAACACTTGTCAAAGTTACTCCAAATCATATTCTGACATCAGGCAAGAAATTGAAATAATGGAAGGAGAAGATTAGAAACTGAAGAAATGCAAATAAAATTTTTTTGAAAGCACATGTGAAGCCAAAATCCAATGGGATGACAAGAAGTGCAAGGAAAAGGACAAAAGCTTCCCAAGTAACACTCATTGAAATTTTGAAAACAGAGAACAAGTTGAGCAATCGCTCAGGAATAGAAATATGATTGGAAACAGTGCAAAGTAAAAAAATAAAAGGAGAAAACTGGGAATGGGAGTGATTTAGACCATATGGGCAGAGATGAAATGAAGGGCACTGAAAAGGACCAACACTTGCCAAAAGTACTCCAATTCAAATGCTGCAACCAGGTGAGAAGTGGAAATAAAGGAAGGATGGAGAGAAAATGAAATTGAAGAAATGCAAGCTTAAAATGAAAAAGGGAAAATTCTGAAAGCCCGTGAAAAGAAAAAAGTGAATGGGAAGACAAGATGTGAAGGGAAAGGGACGGAAGCTTGCCCAATTAATCTTCATTGAAATCACAAGATTTCATTCCCTTTCCCAAAGCAAGGTCTACCTTTCAGGAAAGGAGAATGAAATCTTGAATACAGAGAACAAAGTCTAACAAATGATGAGGAAAGGAAATATGATGCGAAACAGTGCGAATGAAAACAACCGAAATAATTTGGAACAGGAGTGATTGCGACCAAATGGACTGAGATGGAATGAGGGGCACTGAAAAGGACCCACACTTGTCAAAAAAATCCAATTCAACTGTTGACACCTGGTATTAAATGTAAATAAAAGAAGGCAAGGAAAAGAAATTGAAGAAATGCAAGCTTAAAATGAAAAATTTGAAAGAACATGAAAAGCAAAAAGTGAATGGGATGACAAGAAGTGCAGGGAAAGGGAGTGAAGCTTGTCCATTTAATCATCATTGAAATCTTGAAAACAGGGAACAAAGTCTAACAAACGCTCAGGAAAGGAGATATGATGAGAAACAGTGCGAATGAAAACAACCAAAGTAATTTGGAACCGGAGTGATTGAGACCAAATGGACTGAGCTGAAATGAGGGGCACTGAAAAGTACCAGCACTTGCCAAAATACTCCAATTCAAATGCTGCAATCAGGCAAGAAAATGAAACAGAAGAAGGAGAGGTAAAGAAATTAAAGAAATGCAAGCTTAAAATGAAAATGGGAAAATTTTGAAAGCACGTGAAAAACAAAAAGTGAACGGGATGATAGGAAGTGCAGGGCAAGCCACTGAAAAAATTTAACAAATGCTCAGGTAAGGAGATATGGTGTGAAACAACACGAATAAATACAAAAAGGAAAAATTTGGAACCGGAGTGATTGTGACCAAATGGACTGAGATGAAATGAAAGGCACTGAAAAGGACCAACACTTGCCAAATGTACACCAATTCAAATGCTGCAATCCATCAAGAAATGAAAATAAAATAAGGATGTTGCGGTTCCTTAAGCGTGGTCTCCATGCTCGCCCGGGCTAGCTCAGGCACCGTGGTGTGGAAAGGTACGGACAGCTGGCCGTGCCAGCTAACCCGATCCTGTGGGGCCTTGCATCCCACACGACCTCGGCAGCAGGCACAGGTGGTGCAGGGCAACGACGGTGGAGATAGAAATGCAGACTCTGCTGAACGGGTCACAAGATTTAATTGGACCCTGGCGTGGGACCTCCTGACCTCCAGGTAACTGCCTAGGCAGAGACCCCCAGGCTGCTTGCCAGCAGCTTTTATCTGAGGGTGGAACCAGGAGAAGAGGCAGTGGGTGAGCAAATCAGGGATCACCGGGGAGGGGTCACATGGATGAATGATATTTTCATAAACCATACATGAATGCTGAGGAGGGACCCCCTCTGGATCTGATCTATCACTCGATGCCCTTGGAAGAATTTTCTAGCTCCAGGGGAAGGCCCCAAGACGACAGGCAGACCCCAGAGGAGATGGGAGAGGGGGATTGACATATAACGGTTGGAGGGGAGAAGAACAGGGAAAGATCATTGGGGAGAATAAACCGGGATACATAGAACAAACCATAAATTAATAGCACATACAATAAAACCAAAAACAAATCCCACACCACTACAGAGCTCCCCACCAGATCTTTTAAGGTGGTCCCGAGCTTAGACCAGGCTCCCTTGGAGAAGGAGTTCCAATTACGATAATGCATAAGAAAAATAAGCCAGCAATAGGAGGCGTTCATAAAAGCTCCCATTGGAGTGCCAGCTAAAGGTAAAGGTGCCTGTAAAACGTCTTGTGCACAAGAACTGTGTGGGAAAATGGACTGTGTAAGTATCACGGGGTTGAGCAGGCAGGCAGCTGTATGTTTGTGTGTGTGTAGAATATCTAAAATGGGGGCTGGTAGCCCAAACCCCTGAAGCAAGTGTGAACCTCCCAGTACCGTGTTTTCAGCTCTCTGTGAGGAGACCAGCCTGGAAAGCAGGGAAGTGAAAAGAGAGAATGAGTGAGGTTCCCTGGGAGGGACTGGCAGGGAGGGTCCCAGCCCAAGAACCCAGGGGAAGGTCCTTGAGGAGAAGGGAGCGATCTGATCACTGGACGAGGTGAATATGGAGGGGAGAAATTGAGTCAAGTTCCATTTTCTTTGAGAAGAAAATCGTTGGTAACTTTAGTACGAGACTAAGAGGGATTGAGAGGGAAAGTGGCTAGAAGGATATAGTCAGGGAAGACAGATGGGGAGAAAGATTGAATTAGGCATGAGGCAAACAGTTGGCAAAAGACAAGATAGTGCAACAGAATAATAATTGAGAGGATTGAACCACAAAGTGAGTGAGGCAGACCAAGATTCTCCTGGTACCAGGGATTTCTTGGTTTATTGCTGCCAAAAATGGGTCCGAGGAAAAGTAACTCCTTAGACCCAGGAGCTGTGAATTATGAAGGAAATTCACAAGAGCCTGGTATACCTGGGAACTGTGAGGGGGGTTCTCAGAAGGGGAGCATCCCTCAGGATAATCCACTGGGGATGATGTTACGATTCTGGGGTGCATGGGAATCCCAAAAAGGAAAAAGTATGCAGAAAATGATTACTTATTATATGTTTGAATGGACAAAGGAAATAACCTGGAAAGATAATTTATATTGGCCGAAGTCTGGATAGTTTGAAGATTGGATTTGCCTGGCTTTGAATTTGTATGTTAATTCAAATGAACCTTTTATTCAGGAAGAAAGCAAATATGCTGCTCTGTGGCTTCCCAGTGGAAAGGGTGAATTTGTCTCTCAAAGAAAAGGAATCAAGGGTTTTCTGTTCTATCCTTTACAAACCAGAGGGCAGGCAGCCAAAACAGACACGAGCCCTAGGATCTGTTAGATCACCTCCCACCACCTTATAGGCAACCTAATCAGCCCGTTCAACCCCAAGCCCCCGAGGGTCCTCCTGTAAATGCAAACACACCCCCTATTCAGGAGGAGCCAGGAGCACATAGAACTAGAGGTGGGGGGACAGGGAGAAGTGATGATGGGGATGGGGAAGCAAAAATGGAAGATGGACTACACCCGCTTAGAAAAGTTCCAATGGCAAACCCAGAACAGGGACCTATTGGTGATGTGAGTGTTCCCCTGAACACAGGGGATGTCAGGGAGTTTAAGAAGGAGATGGGCAGGCTGCTAGAGGATCCTCTTGGAGTGGCAGAGAGATTAGATCAGTTCTTGGGGCCAAATATATACACCTGGGTGGAACTGCAGTCTATCTTAGGAATCTTGTTTACCATGCAAGAAAGAGAAATGATTAGACATTCAGGGATGAGGGTTTGGGATAGAGAATGTCAGGGGGCAAACCAGGAGGATCAGAAATGGCCTATGCAAGATCCAGGTTGGAATAAACAGAATGAAAGACACAGGCAGAATATGAGTGATCTCCGGTGGATGATTATCCAAGGAATCCGGGAAGCAGTGCCCAAGGGGCAGAATATAAGGAAAGCTCTAAGTGAGCACCAAGGGAAGGATGAACCCCTGGCAGACTGGTTAGAAAGACTAAGAAAAGCCTTGCAGTTATATTCAGGTGTAGACCCCGACACTGCAGCAGGACAAGTCCTTTTGAAAACACAATTTGTAGCTAAGTCCTTGGGTGCACATCAGGAAGAAGCTGGAAAAAGTAGAAAATTGGCAGGATAGGGAGCTTCAGGAATTGTTAAGAGAAGCACAGAAAGTGTATGTGAGAAGAGATGAGGAGAGGCAAAAGACAAAAACCACAGATTTTAATGGCAGCAGTCAAGGAAACACAGACAACCCTGAATACAGAGAAGCACTCAGGAAAGAACAAACAAGAGAAAAAGGCAGGTCCCACCTCTGGGGATATGAGATCCACGTGTTTTTCCTGTCACCAGAAAGGTCACTAACAAACTTCTTGTCCTACCTCCAGGGGTACAGGACTCACTTGTTTTTATTGCCACAAAAAGGGCCATCTTCAAAAATTCTGTAGAAAGAGGCAGCGAGATGGGAAAATATTTCAAGAAGACTATGGGGGTCAGGAGCTCTATTTAATGAGGACTGAACACCTAGAAGATCCCTTGGTAAAACTGAAAATAGGTCCTCAAAAGGAAGAAATCACATTTTTGGTGGACACAGAAGCTACTAGGTCCACAGTAAGAAAACTACCACAAGGATGTAAAGTAAGTTGTGAACGTGTCCCTGTAATTGTGGTTAAAGGAGAAATTTTTCAGATTCCTGTAATTAAAAATGTGCAGATTGAATTGGATAAAAAATTTGGACTGAATGATTTGATATTAATACCAGAGGCTGATAATAATTTATTAGGAAGGGACTTAATAATAGCCTTGGGGATTAGAAGAACATCCTGTGAAAGAAAAATTAAAATCCATTCTTTAACTGAAGAAGATAATTTCGAGATTAGCGACACTGTGTGGTATACTGGTGAAGAAGGAAAATTAAACATTCAGCCTGTTAGTGTTGAAGTACAGAACCCAGAAATCCCCATTCGAGTAAAACAATATCCGATAGCACTGGAAGGTTGGAAGGGATTGAAACCGGTCGTTGAGAATTGAGTACATCAGGGGGTGTTGGAGTCCTGTGTGTCAACACATCATACCCCCATCCTGCCGGTAAAGAAGCCTGATGGTAGCTACCGACTAGTCCAGGATGTCAGAGCGGTAAATCAAAGAACCATTACCCGCTGTCCAGGAGTAGCTAAGCCAGATACCTCCTAATTACTTTTGGCACAGTGTCGTGGATTTAAAGGATGCCTTTTGAACTTGCCCTCTGGATGAGGGCAGTAGGGATTGCCTTTGAGTAGGAGGACCCAGATACAGGTAGGAGAGAGCAATTAAGGTGAACGGTGCTACCACAAGGTTTTACAGAGGCACCGAATCTTTTTGGGAGGGCGTTAGAAAATCTTTGGCAGTCCTTTGAGTTACCCAAAGGAATTAAGCTGCTACAGTATGCAGATGATTTGTTAGTAGCAGGAGAAACTGAAGAGGAAATGACAAAGGGTACTATTAAGCTTCTACATTTTCTGGGAGAAAATGGGCTGAAGATATCAAAGTCAAAATTGCAGTTTGTAGAGTCAGAAGTGTGGTGTTTAGGTCATTGGATTAGTAAGTGAAAGAAAAAGCTAGACCCTGAAACGGTTCCAGGAATATTGAACATAGGACCCCCAAAGTCTAAAAGAGAAATAAAGCCATTTTTGAGTCCCTTGGGTTATTGTAGGCAGTAGATAGAAGGGTTCACTAGAAAAGTAAAATTTCTAAATGAGAAATTAACTACCAATCACTTGAAACGGGATGAAAGGGATCAGGAAAATTTTGAGCAAGTTAAAGAAGCCCTACTGCAAGCTCCTGTACTGAGTCTTCCCAATTTAGACAAGCCTTTCCAATTATTTGTTAATACAGTTGATCAAACACCTTATGAAGTATTGACTCAAAATTGGGCAGGAAGCCGAAAGCCAGTAAGATATTATTCCAAATTATTGGATCCAATTAGTAAAAGTTGGCCAACATGCCTGCAAGCTCTGGTAGCCACTGCTGTGTTAGTAGAAGAAGCCCGAAAAGTAACCTTTGGGCCACCACTGGAAGTGTACACCCCCCTACTATATGGGGAATCCTTGCTAAAAAGGCTGAAAAATGGTTAATTGATAGCAGAATATTACAATATGAGGGTGTCTTGATAGCCTCCCCTGAATTAGAGCTGAAAATGACAAATATACAAAGCCCCACTCAGTTCCTTTATGGAGACCCAGGGGAAGAATTAATACATGATGGCACAGAGATCATAGAATTACGAACAAAAATATGCCCAGATTTAAGAGAACAAGGATTAAAAACAGGAGAAAAATTGTTTATAGATGTATCATCCGGAGTGGTAGATGGAAGAAGGAAATCTGGGTATACCATAATTCGTGGAGAAAAACTGGAAGTAAAAGAATCTGGTCCCCTTAGCCCGTCCTGGTCAGCACAAGCCTGTGAACTCTATGCATTATTCTGTGCATTGCTGTTATTAAAAGATCGAGAAGGGACCATATACAGTGACTCAAAATATGCCTTTGGGGTAGTGCATACATTTAGAAAAATTTAGAAAGAAAGAGGACTTATAAACCCTCAAAGAAAAGGATTAGTGCACCAAGGATTGATAATTCAAATTCTTAAAGCTTTGAAGAGTCCAAAAAAGATAGCAGTGGTTCAGGTGAAAGGCCACCAGAGGGGGAGGAACATTAAAACAAGAAGAAATGAATTGGCTGATGATGAAGCTAAGAAATCTGCCCTGAGGGAAAACAGCAATGTAATTATGACTTTTCAGGAAGCAGGAACACAAAATCAAACACCATACTTTTCTTTAGCAGAAGTAGAAGCCATGAAAAACCTAGGAGCAACTCTAACAGAGGGACAGTGGATTCTCCCTGACAAAATCACAGTTAAAATGGTAGAAAAAGTCTAGACTCATGCTTCAAGGGTAAAAGGACCTATACCCAATAAAGACTGGAAAATTATTTTGACACCAGGAAACCTGAAAGTAAAGTTAAAAAAGACTTAAATTTGATTAAACCATTGTATTGCTTCCAAAATAAAGTTTAAAGTAAAACTGTAATTAATCCCCGACATGGCTGAAGAGAGCATTTGGTGCCCAGAGGCTATGGCTCATATGGAAAATCGTTTTCGGCTGTGGATTTCACATAATGCTGCAATACATTTGGTGTGCCACCCACATATTGAAAGAATAACCCAGCCCCCAGATATTCAAGATATCCTTAGTACAGAAAGGTCAGAAACTGCCATCCCACAGAGAGAAGTTTCCATGTTTCAGCAAGGTTGCTGCAAACACGGTCATCAGTGTGAGCGGTGTAAAGCAGTGACCATGAAGTGGCTGAGACAAAGCCATTGGCACAGAACAACTGTACCTTGGGACCAAAGAGATGTAGCTTTTATGATTAATTTTATACGATGTTTTAGTAGAGTAGAGCAAGACTTTAGAATGCACAATTGGGTTATAAGACAGATCAACTGTCACCGAGACACACAAAGCAGTCACAAGCAGACAAGAGATTTCGCAAGGCAGAGGTTCCTCCGATCCAGTTCACAGCTGAGAGAGCGGAGAGAGCCTCTTTGTTTATTTCTTACATTTTATACATTTGTGGGTCTAGCAGAAGATTGGCTTTTTGGAGTTTCCACCCCTCAGCCTCAGTGGCCAGACCAATTGTCAGTTACAATTGTTTTCAGGTTAGAAATATGCAAACAAAGGACAGAGAATGAAAAACAAAGGATTTGTTTATGTTACATCTGTGGGAAAAGGTAGGAAACTGCTGTAATATTCTACAGTAACTAAAAGATCTGACTCCATTTCAAAAGGCTTTGAAAACTCAGAAAAACCAGGGTAACAATCAACATTGATACTTATATAATAGAAGATCAAGTACAAAGAGCATTGATTTATTTAGCGTATCACATGGAACAATTAGTGGCTTTGAGAACACTGCAAGAACATCAAAGGATAATAAAAGTAAGATGTGGATACAGTAGGATTCCCAGAAACAACAGAAAAAGATAAATTGTCTTACTTAACCTGTTCAGGTTATAAAACTCCTTTGATAGTTAACAATTAAATGTTTGTGTTTTGTAATTGCTACTAACTTTAATTTATTAGAAAAATAAGGCGTCCTGGATTGGCTGTTGACGGCAACTCCACTGAGTTTGGAGTCAGAAGAACGCCAGCTAGAAGGGATTAGACACTTCCTTGAAAAATGGGAACAGCCTGAACACATTGAAAATCTTTTAAGAGGCCTTGAGCAACTAACATTAACAGATTTCATTGAAGAATTACAATTACAGAAAAGAGATTGGAAACACCCCTTACTAAAAGAGTCCAAGAACAAGTAACACACTGGGAGTGTACTAAGCATGGCTTAGAGTGTCGCCCATGGGTTTGTGTTATTTGTACGCTTTGCCGTAATTTGTGGTGGAGAGTAACAAGAGCGGAAGAGAGAGAAAGACAATTGATTTCTTTAACTTGCTTAGATTGCATGCGTGAACAGTTAATTTAAAAAGCTTTTTCAGTGATTTTTTTTTTTAACACCTTTAAGATATGAAGATGGAACCTTTTATGCAATGGTCCAATTAATAGAAAATTTAGACCAATGAGTTTTTACTATATTAGCTTTTGAGCAGGTGAGAGAGCAAACAATTCATAATATTATAGACCACTGTATCATAATTAACAGTTACTGTGGAGAAGGAATTTGTGTGCCACGCTATAGACACATTTCTTACGTGAATTGGCATTGTGAATGTGCCTATTGGTGGCAATGAAAACTTAATAATAATACACAACATGGGAGTAAAATCTACCAACAAATCAGGTTGTTAACTGAAGTAGTGAAAAAGCAAATCTTATTGTGGTTGGCACATCTCCAGAGCTTTGGTGGTTTAGACTAAAAGAAGAAGTAGCTGACTAACCCAGAGAGAGAAAGAGGGCAGTGCTGCGAGAACTGTGAGTAATCTGTGCCATCCTTGAGACAAACATGAGACCAAGGGTACCAGTGAGACCAAATGCACCAGTGACTAGATCCCAGGATATAAACTTTGCTGCCAACAATCCTGACATCTTGGCCCTTGGCTGCAACCCAAAGGGCCTTGAGGACGGTAGAAAGTCAAAACTCCTGAGGATTATTTTCACTGTGTTTGTCGTGATGCCCTTGGCAACTGGCCAAAACTATGGAGCCACTCTGGACAGAGTCCATGAGAGAAGGGAATGAGCAATGCAGGAACAAACAATAATAAAACAAGGACCACAAGAGTGGGCAATGAGAGAACAATCTATGCAAAAACAAAGTCCCAATAATGCTGATCCCTGTAATAAATGCAAACACTCCATGTGGATCAAGGACAAGATGGAATTTGTGTTTGTGGCATATCCATATGTTAATGCTGCCTGCTACGATCGCAGCAATTTTAGAGATGTTTTTGTTAAAAATAGAAAAATGAATTGCGTACTGAAAAAATTAGGATTTAATAGACCAGCTCCTTATCCTTATAGCGATCAAATCTGTCCTCAATATGAAATTTTTGTTTGTTTGTTTGTTTTGAGAAAGATGAGAATGGGAATGATCCAAGTATAGGTATAGGAGGTACAGAACTAAGGAAAAAAAAAGGAAACCCAAAAGAATCAAAAGAAATATGTAAAAAGGGCATAGGGAAAGAATTAAAGGAACTGGATAAGCTGTATGAACAATTCAAACAGCAGTATATCCTCTGGGATTTGACAACCTCAGCTAAGAAACTTTTTGTAGCTTTGATGAAAGAAATTGCTACAGAATCAGGATTATCCAAATGCTGGATCTGTGGGGGACTTAGAATGGCTGAAAGATGGCTCTGGAGAGGTGAGAGCCTAGCTCCAGAACAATTTTTCAAATGGAATCATACTCAAACTTCCAAGACATTAAAACTACCTCAAGGATGGATTTTGAGTCATCAAGTAATTGGAACAGTCTGTGTGACTCAAGAAGGAAGGAAATATAATGAAGTTGTAAGATATACTCCTTGTATATCTACTTTAGTAGTTAATTTGGATAATAAAACTAAGCCCTGGCAACCAAAAACTTTTACTGGGCTTTGGAGAATAACAAAGGAAATGAATTGTGAGTGGAATATTCAAACTGATTTGTGCTGGCATAAAAGTCCTGGAGCTAACCCCTACCAATCCAAATAAAGACCTAAAATCCTATTAGGAACAACAAGAAAAAACAGATAGTAAATGGAAAGCCCCTGATGGAATATATTGCATTTGTGGGCAATGAGCATAGAGTGAATTACCTCAAAAGTGGGAGGGAACCTGTACCTTAGGAGTTATACGACCCTCCTTCTTCGTCATACCAAGGTCTAGGAGAAATATGCTGGGAACACCACTTGATGAGACTCTAGAAAGGAATAAAAGAGATTTAAACCTCGACTACCCAAAGACAGGGGGAAACCAGGAATGGGGGGAAGATGAATGGCCTGCAGAAAGAATCATAACGTATTATGACGCAGCAACTTGGGCTGAGGGTGGATCTTGGGGATATAGGACCCCAATTTATCTATTTTATTGGTTGATAAGACTCCAGGCAGGAGTGGAGGTTGTATCAAACCATACTTCTGATGCCCTAAAGTTATTGGCCAAGCAGCATTCACAAATGTGAGCATTTGTATATCAAACCAGAATTGCCCTAGGTTATCTGTTGGCTGAAGAAGGGGGAGATGGAGGAAGATTTAACGAACCTGAGTGCTGTGTGGAGAGAGATGATCATGGGGAAGCCATCACAAAACTTGCTGAAGAAATTAAAGGGGTGGCACACGTACCTGTTCAAAAGTGGAATTCTATTCTAAAAACGGATTGGTGAGATAACCTCTTTGGAGGAGCCGGTGGAAGAAGGTGAGATTTATTGCTGTTATGTTCTGGATTAGGATTATTATTCTTACCATGCATGATTCCATGTCTTATTAGACTAATCTACCCAGTGATACAACGAAGGCAAATCACAGCAATGCCCATTGATCCAGAATTGGCAGCAAAAAGGAAACCAAATCCTTTGATGATATTAAAAGCTAGACCTACTCATTCTCAAAAGAAAGAACCCGAAGAGATGGTGACTGAACATAAAGAGACTACTCTAGCACAAGAGATGTTAACCAAATTTGAGAAGGAATGCAAAAAGCTTGATGCAGCACAGGAGATGTTAGAAAAATTAGAGGCTGAAATGAGAGAGTGTGCAAACCTGGTTTATTGGAAGAAATTGAGATTCAGTTTTAATTGAAAAGCATGAATCAATATGATTAAAAAGAGAAATGGGGGCAATTGTAATACATGAAAATGATTCATGCTAATTGTAATTATATTAATATATAAAGTTCTATTTTAGAAAATATTTGTGATAAAGTAGTAAAGGAAAAAGTAGATGTGATTAGTGTTGCAAAGCAGATGGGCCCCTTGGCAGACACTACAGAGAAAAATAAGATAACAGGATGCACTTTGAGATAAGCAAGAGCTTCAAAGCGGGATTGGCCAAAGCTGGGACTACTCCAAGGTAGGGAGATGGGCCCTTTGCAGATGTGATGGAATACAGGATGTCTTAAGATAGAACTGGCCTTGAGATGGACAAAGTTGGGACTATTCCAAGGTAGCGAGTTTGGGTGGTGGTTTGATCCATGAAATAATTACTTTTTGGAACATAATGCTTAGTTATATATAACACAAACCTTAGAGCGCAAGCGCAACCATTAAGGCTATTCATAGGAGAAGAGGAAGATGATGAGCTGTCATCTGAAGAAGACCACCAAAAAGCCAAGAAGACCCCTAACAACAAGTGAAGCATGAGCTATGTAGTATAGCGATGTAGATTTTACAAATGGAAAATAGGAGGAGATTCACAGGAAATATTAATGAGTACGCATTAGCATACAGTATATGAGTTCAAGTTGGATTACTTTGTTTTGTACGTGAGATAGGGTGAGAAAGCCCCCACCTCTGTACCCGGGTTGGTTTTGCTTATGCTTTATTTGAACAGTACTTATCTTTAATTGATCACTGCCAAATTTTTGTATATGCTTGATAATAAAATGCTGCTTCAATAAAATTGCATTGCTCCTAAATTGAACTTCATTGCTTATTAAATTAGACATATAGAGCTTCATTTAAAACCTTTCCTTCCTTTCCTGCCTTCCTTTCCTACCTTCCTTTCCTTCCTTCCTTTCCTTCCTTCCTTTCCTTCCTTCCTTCCTTCCTTCCTTCCTTCCTTCCTTCCTTTCCTTCCTTCCTTCCTTCCTTTCCTTCCTTCCCTTCCTTCCTTCCTTCTTTTCCTTCCTTCCTTTCCTTCCTTTCCTTCCTTCCTCCTTTCCTTCTCTCTCTCTCATTTCTTTTTTTCTTTCTTGGGAGCAGGTGCCTTTACCCTCCCAAAATCACTGCCCCTCCACATCACCCCTGCACAGCACAGCACTTTAAACTCAGCCTTCCCAATTTCACAGCAACCTCACACAACACACTTTCAGGCCCCAAAATTCCTAAAAGCACCAGCAACCTTTAAAAACTGCTTCTTGCTTTCCCTCCCTCTACTCCCCTACTCCATGAGCACAAACCACCCCATCCCCCCATTGCAATCCCTACTCCTCCCAACTTTACTACCACCCCCACGCTGCAAATACACCCCACATTACACTGCCTCATCACTTTATGGGCAGGAAGTCCCCCCCAACCAGCCCTTGCACACTTCCAGCCATTCCAGGGCAGCCACAGCTTTTCCTCCCACTCTGTGCCAGGGCCCCACCGCCCTCCCAGGGAACAAGTCCATCCCCACATCCCAGTTCACCCTGGCCCCAAGCAGTGTCCAGCCATGGCCTGTGTCCTGGCGCTGCAGGCTCTTGCCAAGAGTCTCTCCCAGCCAGCAATTCCTGCTCTTCCCTGCCCTGGGGCAGCAGCTGCAAGTTGATTTGCTCCCTGGGCTCTGGCCCAGCCCCAAGCCAGGGCCGGGACCTTTCCCCAGAGCTCTGCCGGCACTGGCTCGCTTCGGCCGCAGCCCAGCAGCAGACGGAGCTCAGAGCTCCCCAGGGGCTGCGCCTCCTGCCCAGGGACAGCAGCAGGGGCAGCTGAGACTTCTGCCCCGGGGCCAGCAGGGAATGCACCCCAGGGAACGGCTGGGGCTGGGCCAGGCCAGCTGCGGGCTGGAGACCAGCAAAAGCTTCTTCCCCTGCAGGGGCCTTGACCACTCACCAGGCTCCCCAGGGAATGGTCACAGCTGCGAGGCTGCCGCAGCTCCAGGAGCCTTTGGACACCGCTCCCGGGAATGCCCAGGCTGCCACTCTTGGGCTGTCTGTGCAGGGCCAGGGCCTGGACTCCATGATCCCGCTGCCTCCCTCCCAGCTCAGCCCCTTCTGCAGTTCTCTCCCTTGGGCTCAGCCTTTGTGTCTCCTCCAGGCGCTGGCAGAGCTCTTGGGGCCGGGGCAGGAGCGGCACAGCCCCAGCGTTCCCCTCTCTGTGACACCACGGTGGGGACAGCTCCAACGTTCCCTGCCTGGAGACGCTCCAAGGGAAGCGTCCAGAGCCACAGCCAGAGAGCAAAACTGAGCGGGCACTGAGCACCCCCGGCCTGGGCTGATGTGCATTGCTGTGCACACAGCTCGGGGAAGGTCCCCCTGGCCACCTCCACAGTGCCACAGGCAAGTGTCAGATGGAGTTACAGAGCTCTGCTCAGGGCTGCCAAGGGAAGTTAATTAAAAATAAAAAAAACCTAAAAAAAAAACCAACAAAAAAAATGAACATACAAAAAAACCCATACAAAACCAAAAATTCCCACCACCCAAAAAAGAACTAAAATGGAAAAAAAAAAAAAAAAAGTTTAAAAATCCTATTAAACTTAAAAAAAACCCTCACCCCAAAATCAACAAAATCAATCAAAACAAAAGAACACGAAAATAATCCAAACCAACCAAAAAAGACAAACAAACCCCAAAAGAAAACAAATAAGAAACAGAGAATTTCCCCCCAGCAGAGCTGTTCCATCTATCAGTTCTCACACCTGCACGCATACAAAACCTGGGGTTGCAAATAATTAGGATTCATTGCGCACATTTGCAAAAAAAGCAGGTTTAGGACAGGCTTTCAGCAGAACTGTTCTCAGTTGAGTGAAAAAGGCCCCTTTGGCAGCTGCAGGGCCATTGGAAATGCAGACCCTCAGCCCACAGGGGAGGAAAGAGCTTTGAATTCCCCTCCTCTCACATGTAAACCCTGTTCCCAGGCTGCTCCACACACAGGATTCTTCTGGAGGACTGCGGAAAGCTGAGAGTCAGCTCTGCCTTCTCCATGTTCTGTGTCCTAAAGCTGCCTGGGAGAAGAAATTTAGGCTCAGCTCTGGTGGCACAATCCCTCCTGGCCCAGGGCACAGCACCAGGAAGGCCTTTGTGTGCCAAGGCTTTGCTGCAGCCAAGGAAAGCTCCTGGCTCAGGGTCACCTTTCCTGCTCAGCCAGAGCCCCGAGTGCCCCAGCAGCAGCAGAGAATGGCAGCATTGGCACAGGCTGGCACAGGAGGGGGAGATTTCCCCCTCGAGAGAGGCTCATATTCCAGTTGTTGCATTCGGGCAGCTCCAGATGCCTTAGCTTTGGTTGCACAGCAGCTGGAAATGCAAGTGCACGAGCTCTGTTCATGCCCAGCCGCAGCAGGTGACAGCAAGGACAGGGTCCTGGCAATGAGACATTTGCAGAGAGAGCCTTCAGCAAAAGCTGGAGGCTGGAACTCTGTGCAGAAAAGGCTCCGGGGGTCTCTGCAGGGAGGAAAAAGGAACAAAGTTCCAGTTGTGGCCTGGTTAGGCAGCACCAAAATGGTTCCTTTTCATGGCAAGGTTCCATTGCTGGGTGTTCTCTGAGCCCCAGAGCAGAGCCCAGGGGGCCAAGGAACTGAGAGCAGGGACTGTGCAGGAGCCGGGCACAGCGAGAGAGCCCGGGCTGAAGGTCAGCCCCGGGGCGGGCAGGGACTGGGAGGGGGCAGAGCCCGGGGGGTCCCGCAGAGCCTCCCTGCTCCAAAGCCCTGCCTGCGCCAGCGGGGCAGCTGCCGGGAGCCGTGTGCCAGGGCCGGGCCACAGGTGGGTGTTCCAAGTGCCTGCAGGGGAGCAGTTTTTGTCCCGATCCGGGGGCATTCCCACGGGGCTGGGGTCCCTGGGAAGGTGCAGGAGGGCAGGGTGGAAGTGGTTGAATTGTGGCTTTGTTTTCCAGATTTTTCTTTTGTTTGTTTGTTTTTGGTTTTTTTTGTTTTGTTTTGTTTTTGTTTTTGTCGGGGTGATGGCTGGTTGGGATTTTAGTGTTTTTTGGAGAGGATGGGGGGAATGTTTTTTCTGTGAGATGCCCCCATGTGTTTGAAGCCCACGGGTGCAGGGAGCGCTGGCACAGCCCCAGCACGGGCGGGGCGGCCCCGGGCGGGCTGTGGGAGCCGGGAGCGGCCGCCCGGGCCCGGAGCCGCCGCCTTGGGCCGGGAGCCCCCCGGGCAGAGCTCTGTGCTCGGGGCCGAGGCCCGGGCGGCCCGGGGAGCGCTTGGCAGCCCGTGGGCCCCCAGCGCAGGCGGCTCCGTGTGGCCGGGCTCCGAGGGGAGCGGCCCGGGCCGGCCGTGGCCGTGCGGGGCCTGGCGGGGCTCGGGGGGCCGGGCCGGGCCGGGCAAAGGCTGAGGGAGAGCGGGGGAAGCGTTGGCACAGAGGCCCCGGGCTCCCCGTGCTCCCCTGGCCACGCAGCCAGGCTCGGGGGCCGCCTCGCTCAGAGCCAGCCCCGGCTGCGGGGGTCCCCGGGGGCCCTGGGGAGGGGGCGGCGGGGGCTGACGGAGCTCTGTGCCTGGGGCTGGGCGCGGCTGCCCAGGGAGCGCAGGATGCAGGGTCCCCCCGTGCTGGGGCTGCCTCTGCCCGCCTCAGGGGCTGCATTGTTAGCCCAGAGACACCTGGGGATTGCCTGATACCAGCAGGGCTGGAAGGGAAACCCAGGAATGGGTGAGCAGAAACGGGGTGACGAGAGATGGGGGTGCTCCAGAAGCCTGGAGATGTTGGGAGCGTGGACAAGGGGAACCCATGGATACACCTGCCCCTGAAAGAGGGACCCCAAACAGTGCTGACCCCTGAGACACCTGTGATGCCAAACTGGTGATCCCAGAGAAGAGGAACCTCCTGGATTCCCTGGAGGCACAGCAGCCCAGAGAGGGGAAACAGCAATACAAACTCGATTTGCAGCAACCCAGACCGGCAGGCCTCTATGACCCCAAAGTGGAGGGACCAGTGAAGGAAGACTCATGGGTGGGTGTTTTTGCTGAATCTTGGTCATTAGTGTATGTTGATGGATTGAATCTTGGTGTTTTGGAGGTTTCTATGGGCACCAGATGCCCAGTGACTTCTAGAGATGGACTTGGGCAGGAGGGACCCCCTAACCCAATGTGCCCATACATTTTATTTTTCCCCAAACCAGGATCTCACATTCCAAAACCTTGGCCAGATGGAGGAGAAGGCTGAGGAAGAGGAAGATGCCATGGGACAGCCAGGCAGGTGAGGGGGAAGTCAGTGCCCCTTTCCCCCTCTCTCCTGCTCCATCTCCCAGCCCAGCATGGCCACCAGCTGCAGAACAACCCCACTGCTGATGCTGTCCTGCGGGGGATACATTCAGGGGATCTCCTTCCCTTTCCCTCTGGCACGGAGGCAAATCCCATCCCCTGCTTGTCCTTCCTCTCCCAGACAAGGAGCTGAGGATGGAGACCAGGGAGAACAAATCCCCGCAGCAGAACCTCTTGGAACAGGTTTTGAGCAGCTCCACGGTGCAGGAATCCAAAAGGGAGGAAAAGCCCCGGAGATCTCCCACACTGAGCAGCTCCAAACCCATCCCAGGGAGCTCTGAGGAGGAAAGACCCACCCTGTGCCAGGAAGGTGAACAGAGCTTCAGCCGGGGCTCTGAACTGGTGGTCCCTGAGTGGCTTCATGAGGGGGAGAAGCCCCACAAGTGCTTGGAGTGTGGGAAGAGCTTCAGCTGGAACTGCCTCCTGATCAGCTACCAGCGGATCCACACTGGGGAGAAGCCCTATGAGTGTCCTGAGTGTGGGAAGAGGTTTCAGACCAGCTCCAATCTCCTCGTGCACGAGCAGATTCACACAGAGGAGAGGCCCTTCCACTGCCCCGACTGCAGGAAGGGCTTCAAGCACAACTCCCACCTCATCAGGCACCAGCGCAACCACACTGGGGAGAGGCCCTACGAGTGTGAGGAATGTGAGATGAGCTTTACCCACAGCTCCAGCCTGATCTGCCACCAGAAGATCCACACCAGGGAACGGCCCTATGAGTGTGAGCAGTGTGGGAAGAGCTTCAGCCACAGATCCAGCCTGATCCGCCACTAGAACATCCATGCTGAGGAAAGGCCATAAAAGTGGGGGGAATGTGGGAAGGGCTTCCACCAGAGGTCGCACCTGATCATCCATCAAATTATCTGCACTGGGGAGAGGTCTTACAAGTGTCCCAAGTGTCAGAAGAGGTTTAGGACCAGCTCCAATCTCCTCATTCATGGGCAGATTCACACAGAAGAGAGGCCCTTCCGCTGCCCCAGCTGTGGAAAGGGCTTCAAGCTCAACTCCACTCTCATTATCCACTGGTGCATCCACACTGGAGAGAGACCCTACGAGTGTCCCCAGTGTGGGAAGAGCTTCTCAGACACCTTCCACTTGATCCAACACGAATGGAGGCTCCAGTAAGGGAAACCCTGCGAGTGCCCTAATGTGGGAAGAGCTTTGTGCATTGCTCCAACTCCATCCCCATCAGAGGACCCACGCTGGTCACCCCCTTGGTGACCCACATTCCTGATGATCCAGGTTGAGAAGACATCTGGCTGATGGCCTCCACGTCCTCCTGGATCCCCACAGGCACCTGGATGAATGCAGGGGCAGGAACATCCATTGTGACTAACTGGCATTGGAAATTAATTGTGAAGAGATGATTTGTTGACTTTACAGCCCAAAAATCTGATCTGCTCTGCCCAGTTGTTTCTTTTGGTGGCACCAAGCAATGCTGGATAATCTTGGAGATCTTTCCCTACCTGAATAACTCCCATGCTTATCACATCAAAACACCCAGAACTGGGGTAAAAATAAAGAAATCAAGCAGACATCTAAAGCTGCATTGTTTTTTTGGGATTTGAGTGTGGATTTTGTGTTCAGGGAGTATTCAGGAGGATTTAGTTGTTCTGGGACCACCCAAGGTGAGGGACATGGCCATGATCTCGTAGTTGAGATCAGCAGAACATGTCCACCTGAGCCCATCTGTTCTCCAGGCATTCCGGTTGTTTGTCCCAGTCCCAGGCCTGGGTCTCCCCATCCGGGATGTCCCCCTCAAAGTGCCCAAATCTCTGCGGAAGTGCCCGAGCTGTTCCTGGCTGTGGATGTTCCTGTCCACCAACCTCTCCTGGTTAGTGCCATGGGGGGCTGGGTGGGGTTTTAGGGACTCCTGGGGACACTGAGAGAGGCTTTTGTGGCTCTTGGGGGCATTTGTGGTTCTGGGAGGGGGCTTGGGGCATTCTGGGGGGGGTTTGTTGAGGGAGTGTTGGGGTCCTGGCAGGGCTGTGTGTCTTGGAGAGAATTTGGGTGGGTCTTGGGGGAGATGGGAGGGGGGTTTTGTGGTTTTTGGGAGCATTTATGTTTTCAGGAGTGGTTGGGGGTGTCCTGAGCAGGAGCTGTGGGGTGGTTTAAGGGGTCTGGGAGTGGCTGTGGGGCTGGGAAGGCATTTTGGGGCAGTTGTGACTCCCTCACATCCCCAAAGCTCACACCAGACCCTTCCCCAAAGATGCTGCCATGTTTTGGGGCTCCATGTTGGGGTTCATCCTCCTGGTGCTGCAGGAGAAGGTGAGGGGGGTTCCCCAGGGGCTGTGTGTGTCCCCCCAGAGCGTGTGTGACCCCCCTATCTCAGTGTCTCCCCCTTTTCCCTCCCCACAGGGCTCCTGCCCCAGCTCCTGCTGCCCCCAGGAGGGAATTTGGGGAGGGGGCAGAGGGGGTGCGCAGCCCCTGCCAGGGGATGACCCCGCCCCAGCCCCTTTGTTTAGCACAAAGCTGGGCTTGGGGCCGCAGGAGGAAGAGGCCGAGGGGAAGCAGATCCTGCAGGTGGGACAGGGCTTGGGGTCAGGGCAAGGTCCTGCCCTGCACACCTGGCTCAGGTGTGACCCTGCCCCGGGAAGGGAGCGGGACATTCCCATCCCCACGGATCAGGGCTGGGAGCATGTCTTGGTTTGAAAAGACAGGTATCTGCCAGGGAGGGGCAGGGCCTCTCTCAGAATGGGAAATTCCAATCCCTTCCCTCCAAGTTCTTATAATTTAGAAGTTTAAAGAGGGTTTTCAGGTTTTCAGTCAGAGCTATGGGGAAAGGAATAACAGCACTTTACTAGTAAGTATAACAAGGCAAACAACCACTACAGCATTAATAATAAACAGAACCAGGAACCTCGAGGGGCTTTGTTTCACAGAGCCCAGGGCAGTCTGATCCTTTGGGACCCCAAGAGCATCAAGCTGGAACTGTGGAAACTCTCAGGCTGGTGGATGGATCAGCGAGGGGCCCCAGCAGGCAAATGTGGAACGTCCTGGCAAGCAGTGGGGTGTCCCAGCAAAGTGAGCAGTGCTGAAGAAGCTGCAACGGCTGGGCAGGGCTGGCCCAGCTCCAGCAGGGCAGGTGAGGGGGGCTCCGAATTCCTGGGCACTCCAGCAGATGATGGATGGTGGTAGAATTCCCAGGACCGGACCCTCCGTTAACGGTGGACTCCTCATGCAGCAAGCAGCAGCCCAGCCGTGCCTCTCCAATGTCAAGAGCAGGAAAAAGAAACTCAGCTCCCCCCTGCCCTATCCTTTTTCCCTCCCCCAAACTTCATGTGATAGTATCCCTCTTGGCCACATCTTTTTGTGTTAGTCAAGTACCCTCTAAGTATCAGCACTTTGTTTCCTAGTAACTTATGGGGAAAAAATTCTTTAAGACAAAAGGGAACAAAAGTAATCCCCAACAAAAAGCTGGACCCACTTTCAGAGCAAATTCAGAGACCTCATCTCCGGGTGGATTCACCATATAGGATTTTCCCATATGCTTGGAAAGGTTCTCCATGTCCTTGCTGTGAAACAGGACTCCCCAGTGACTGCAGACTCTGAGTGAGGGTGGAGTATTTTGACAACTGGTGATGGATCCTTCTCAATCCCTGTTCTTTCTCTCCTCTAATAATGATTAGGTGCATTACCTTGCCTCTTTTTGATTGTTGCTAAAGCTAAACACGTAATTTCATTGAATATATAATTTTACTTTTGTGTTGCCTTAATACTCACAGTTGAATAAGACCATTCTTTCCATGGGTTTCTGTGTTCTTTAAATCGCCCCTGTCAGTTGGCAGAACAGGTATCGGAGCCTGATGAAAGCAAGGCTCTGCTGTGATCTAGCTGGGCCTCATGGAATGCAGACGGCCACTGTCAGTCGATGGAACTCCTGGAAGCAAGGCTCAGATGTGGAAAAGGCTTGTGCACCATGGAACCCAAGAGACCCTGATGGAACCAAGGCTGCAGTGAGTCACAGAGGGACCCCATGGAAGCCAGGAGAGCATTGTGAGGCTGTGGAACAATATGGCACCAAGGTTCCACTGGGACTTGACAGAACCCCATGGAAGTGAATCGTCCCAAACCGGGCCAAGAGACACTTCTGAGACAAAGTCCAAGAAGCGGGGATTTGCTTTATTCAGAATACCGGGTGCGTGGAGATATCTCCTCCCAACAGCGTGCACACAGGCACACAGCAGATGACAATATATGGCTATACTTCATGCATAGTTGAAGTTTTCCTTGGAAAAGGTGTGGGCATGCAAACTGTATCTTAGAACCCATTTCTATCATTAGCATAGGAGAGGCACAGGCACAGCACTCTGGTGGTGGCACTGAGGAAGGGTACACCTTTTCCTTGGTGGTCTCCAGATGAAGGCTGGACATCATCGCTGTGCCCTTTTCACCTTTCTCCTCTAGGCATTTGCAGTCTCTTGTTTGCCGTTTCAGTGACTTTCTCACTGGTTTTGGCAAGCTCTGTCCTTCATTTTTGCAAGTTTTGTCCCCTATTTCTTGACAAGTTTTATCCAGTGTCTTAAGCTTGTGGTTAACATTTGCTAGCTTCCAAGTGTATTTTATTCTTAAGTATGCCCAGGCACAGTGCTTTTAACCCTTTCACAGCTAAGGACTGGAGAGACACTGCTGGACACTGGGAATTCCTGCAGGTGCAGTTAACCCTAACCCACCTTTGCAGACAAGGAGGCTCCAACCTCATTGGGAGAGGGCCCAGCTTTTACACTGTTAAACAAACAAGCAGACATCTCTTCTAGTGTGGGAACATCTGGTTTCATTCTCCATTTGGTTTCTCCCAAAGCCTGACCAGGGCTCAAGGAGGAAGCAAGGGAGTTGGCTTTGATCTTACAGCCCCAGACAAAGCCAGATGAGGTGTCACGACAACTCCTACATGGAATCATAAGAAACTAAGTTCTCACACTGCAATGATTGCAGTGACTGCCACAAATGCATTTTGCAGCAGCCTACAATTTGGAGGCCAATCCCACCATGAAGAATTTTCTTCTTTCTGCCTCTCTTCTCCTGATCTTTCTATCGAGGTGATTCCTGATTGTTGGACTTCAAACCCAGCACTGATTCCTGCAACATTCCTGTCCTAGAATAGCACAGGCTCCTCTCTAGACAGCAAGCAGATAATCCAAGAAGATGCAGTCCTGTAGAGCCCCCATTCATGTTTGTTGGAGCTCAGTGGATGTGCTATTGTATATTTTAATAGCATCTCGTTTTACTTCTTCTAATAATGGATTTATCTTGTTAATATAAACTCCACAGGAGAAGGCAGTGCACATGGGGCACAGGGTGAACCAGAATCTTTGGCTTTCTGAGACCAAAGGCATCCTTGGGGGGGAAATGTTCTCTTGTCCCAACTCTTCCTTGTGGTTGCTGCCAAAGTATCCTCAAGGGAGGCATCAATATTGCTTCGAAACAGGACCCAAACCATCCCTTAGGAAGCTGTTTATGGGCTCCACACATCCAGCAGCTTCCATTCCCAGTACCAAAGGTCTGATTTCCTATTTCCCACTGTGGCTTGATGATGGATCCAGGGCTCCTCCCTGTGCTGCTGTTGTGTCCCCAGTGCCTTTGGCTCAGAGGAGTTTCACAGTGGCCCTGCAGCTGGGACTGGTGTGACACTGACACTGACCAGCTCCAGCATCCTGAGTTCTATGGACATTGTGAGTGATGCTAAAGCACAGAAATCCTTTCACAATGTGACTTCTAACTATAACAGGGTTTGTTTTCTCCTGAAGGGAAATCCTAGTGAATCCTGTAAAGCTGATAATTGTATTCCTGTGTTCCACAGCAGAGTTTTCTGTAACTTTCCCTGCACTGGCTCCCTCATGAGTCAGAGCCCATTGACAGAGTTCTGGGCCATCCATAGGGTGGGCCCTCCAAGGGAACCCCATTCCTCCCAACATTAGTTGAGAACATACCCAGCAATTAGTTATGTTGAGTATTTAGGCTACATTGATCTTTACATTCTCATAAATATTTTCATGACTAATCCCTTGGTGAAACTCGAGGTGTTTCTGGCAAACAAAGATTCTGGCTGACTAACAAGATACAACTTACAGCTATAAGCAGTACTTCAGTGACAAGGTTGCTCATTCTTTTTCCTCAATCTCATTCGTATTAGGAACAATAACTCTGTTGTCCATGGAGCTGGTGCCTTTTTAATTCCAGAATATTGCCCCCAAGGTCCTTTGCTGTTCAGCTTTACCGTGGTGTCTGTGGGTAACACGGCTTGGTGGGGTCCTTTCCCTTTGGCTGGAGAGGTTCCAGGTCCCAGTCCCTGGCAGGCACCCAGGCTCCTGGCTGGAATTCCTGTGGAAGTCCCTCAGTGTCACATCAGCCTTCACATGGAGCCCAGTGGGTCAGAGCATTTCCCAAAGGGTCTGTTGAGGCAAACAGGGAGATTTGGTTTGGCAGGATCTGTAAAACAATATCCCACAACATTGACTTGTTCTGGCATAGAACACACAATGGGAATATGAAGGGACTTATTCCCATTATTCCTGCCCAGGTTTCAGAATTCAAATAGTGCTGTCTTTTCCCAGAGCTGTTCCCTCAGCTGGCTCAGGAGGGCCATTTGGCCTCTGCACCCACACTCTGGCTCCATTATTAGGACTGCTGGATCCAAACCCTCTGTCTCTACAAACAGTGCTGATTGGAGGTGGATCTCTTTCTTTCACAATTGTTTTTAAAACTGACAATATTGATACTAGTGCTACCCAGTCATGGGGTTGAATAATCTAATCTTTTTCTATATTGTTTAGCAGAGTAACTTCTTGATAATCTGCATCAATTCCTCCTCCCATGATATGAACACTTTCCAAGGCCAAGCTGCAGGAGCAGTGATCAAACCAATGTGTACTGGAGGAATCAGAATTCCCATTCCTGTATTGATAACTCTCATTTGCTTCTGATTTATCCTAATTAATTCCAATGCATGAAGGTCCAGCCCTGCAGCCTCTGGAGTGGCCCTGTCAGGAGCCATCACACCCAGAACAATTTCCCAGGAAGTCCAAGTCTCACTGTCCATGGTTGTATTTGCAAACTGGGTGCAGCTGTGCACACCCAGAGAGTTTCCATTTCCCCACTGGGCCCATGTTAAGGGTATGGAGCACATCTGGATGATGGGTTCTCCATCGGGACAGGTTCCCATCTGTCTCAACTGCTCTTTTTTTGGACTGCTGACATTTTTTCAACTGCTCTTTTAACAACCCCTTCATTCATTCAATCAGTCCTGCAGCTTGTGGATAGTCTGGTACGTGAAAAACCCAGCAGCCTTAATCACTGTATTTTTCATTGTAACAGACAAAGCATTCTGCATCACAGTATCAGCAAACCCTATAAAAATAACCAATTTCATCCCTTCCTCCTTTATTCCTATTCTACAATTTGCAAAGCTTACCACTGACATTTGGGTATTGGCCAGTTCTTTTCTGTCAGGTATTTAGTGTTACAGAGAGTAGGCAAAGCTAACAAATTAGTATTGTCAGCATTATTTCACATTATTGATTTTTAATTAAATCTAAAAATATATCATCACAGTATAATTTAAAAAAAACTTTTACTAATAATAATTATAATACTATATTACACTTGCAAAAGAAACCTGAGCTCAAGATTTAAACCTTCCTTCTCTCACTCCACATGGGAGCATTCCAAAACCAATTCTTCCTTCTGTGGTGCTGTTTCCAATGTGCTGTTAACAAAATCCATCCTCATCTTCCCAAACACACAAGTTCTTTGCCTTTTTCCATATGCAATGTTTGGATGAATTTTAACACATTCAGCAGTTCAGCCTCTTTTAATCAACTGCTCCACTGCTCTCATGGTGTTCTGACCTCAGCCCACTCCAGAGCCAGCAAGATCTGGGGAAGAGCTTCCCATCCAGGAATTTCAGATGAGATTGGTTCCTCACATTTACATTTAAAAAGTGACATTTTGGTGGGATCTGGCCAGACTCTGCCAGTGTAGTTTTACCAGTGGGCAGGGTCAGCACCAAAGACATAAACACCACCTGAAGGAATCAGTGTCATTTACTACAGCTCAAAGCAGCAAAGGAGCACAAAAGGAGCAGCTCAGCAATGCACCCAACCATCACTACCAAAGATTGCCTGCAGGGATTGAGAAAGATCCATCACCAGTTCCCCTCACACTTTCCCATCACCCACATGCACACATCAGTTGGGGGAAGCTGTCCCAGCCAAGGACTGCAGAGCCACTCCCGGACACTGGGAATTGCTGCAAGTGCCTCCAGCCACAGGTGAGGCTCCAACCTGGCTGGGAGAGGGCCCAGCTCTGATAGTGCTGAATAAACCAACTGACAGCACTTCTAGTGCAGGAACAGCTGGTTTCATCCTCCTCTTGGGTCCCTCCCAAAGCCTGGCCAGGGCCCAAGGAGGAACCAAGGGAGGTGACTTTGACCATCCAGCCCCAAACAAGGCCAGATGTCAGATTTCATGGCCTTGTCTGGCTTCTAAACACAGAAAGGTCAATGCATGTCTCACTAATGAGTGGATACATCTGTCACAGTGCTAATGACAATGCATATTTCACTAATGAGCAGATACAAAGATAACCTTTGGTTGAAGGTTGATGCAGAGGTCTCCTTTGGCTCAGGGCCTGCTGTTCAGGCCTCACTCAGGCCTCTTGTCCAGGCCTGGGATGAGCAGGGACATCTTTCACCACATCAGGTTGTTCAGAGCCCTGTCCCAGCCGGACTTGAATGTTTCCAGGGATGGGGCATTGACCACCTGCAGCCCCCCACATCCCCCCTGGCCATGGAACCTGGCTGCAGAAATGGGTCCTTGGAGTGCTTTCCAAGGAAACTTGAAGGGATGAGGGATCCAAAGCCAGCAGTGGGGTCAGTGCAGTGCCCATGGCCACAGCCCCTTGCAATGGCCCAGGGCAGGTTGGGATGATGATCCACCCTCACTCCTGGCCCAGGGCAGGGCTGCAGTGCTCTTGGTGGCACCTTGGGCTTGGCACACACTTGAGAAGGGTTTCTGTTTTCACTGGGGAAACTCAGGAGTTTTAGATTGCTTCAAAAAGAAATGAAGAAAATCCTTTGGCTAAGTGTAGCCAGGTCTCCAAGGAAAGCAGGTCACAGGTAAGTGAGAAGAGGTAGGATGTGGTTTGGGAATGTGGAGCAAGGTTGTCCCCACTGGGTCAGATCCCAAAGCACAGCTTCTCTGAGCAGGCCAGACCTCCTTGGGAGACCCTGGATCAGTATCAACCACAGAATGCTGCAATCACCTCTTGTCTAATGAGAACAGTAATGAAATAGATCCTTGAAAATAGGAATACATATTTCTTAGAAGCTCTTTGATATATTTCTCCATAACTGCAGCAGGAAACCTTCGTAATGAAGCCAGAGGGAAATCAAGGCAGAACCATGGTTTGTCAGGACTTGCTTGATGCTAATGAGCCCTGTGTTAGATTTGGTGTTGAACCATGGAACCTCCGGGCCTGAGAGGAGATTGCACAAACCTTTCCAGGAGTCCAAGTCAGAAGAAAAACCCAAAGTGTCTCAATGCATCAATGGGTCCCACAGAGGTCCATTCCCAACACAGGCTCTTCCTGGAGTCCATGAAGGAGAGAACTGGAGGCCAGGATTGCAAAAAAAAAAAACCTCTCAGAGACTCAGTAGCAAAAAGAAGTACTTAAATTATTCCTGAGTACCTTGAAGCATTAATGAGCCCCACTGAGTGTTGTTACTGGCTAAGAATCTCAAGGGACTAATTAAAGCAGATAATTGGGGCCATGATTGCACAAACCTCTCAGACTCTTTTTTGACCCAGTTTTGTGCCAAAAAAAGTTCTTCAATACCTTGACTACCCTGAAGTATTAATAAGCCCCACTCTTTTTATTGAAAGAGAATCCCAAGGGATTTATTAAAGTAGATAATTGGGGACATGATTGCACAATCATTCTCATAGTCAGTTCTAAAAGGGCAACACCAAGTACCTTTAAAAACCTGAAGTTCCTTGAAATATTAATGAGCCCCACAGAGTGTTTTTACTTACAAAGCCTCTCAAGGGACTAATTAGAGCAAATAGTTGCAGGCCATGATTGCACAAACCTCTCACAGACTGCAAGGAAAAAGGAAAACCCAAAGTCCTTTGAAAAACCTGCAGTCCCTGGGAGCACTGAGGAGCCCCCCAGGGCCATTGCTGACCAAGGCTCCCCAGGGACTCCTTCCAGCACATCCTTGAGGCCACTGGCATGTGAGGGGGATGCTGAGGGCAGCACAAGGGGCTGACAGTGCCCAGCCTTGCTGGGGCTGTGCCAGGAGGCCCCAGGGCCTCAGGACAAGGTGTCTCCTCACATCCCTTGGTGGCACAGAGGCTGCTGTGCCTCAGGACACCAGGACTTGGCTTCTCTTTGTCCCCACTTGTCATCATTGCCTCCAGTTCTCTGCTCTGGCTGGAGCCTGGGGACACTTTCTCTGTCCTGTCCCTCAGTGGGACCCATTAAAACTTCAAGAAACTTTGGAGTTGGATTCTGACTTGGAGTTCCTGAGAGGTTTCTTCAGCTCCCTCTCAGGGACTGATGTTCAGGGCCTGAGCACAAAGCCCAAGAGGTTCATTAAAGTCCTTGTGCTGTGTCTGTGCTGCTGAGCTGGGCTGGGCTCCTGGCACAGAAGCACCTCCTGGCAGCCAAGAAGAGCTTCAAAAACACATCTCTCTTGATTAGCAACTCTTCTCCCAGCCCAGCAGGGCTGGGGCACTGCCTGCAGCCACCCCGGGCACAGCACACAGGCACAGAGAGCTTCAATCACTCAGGGCTGGGAAGGAGCTGAGAAGTGACTGCGGGAGAATCACTCCCAGCCCTTGGCACAGGAACCTCTGGCTGCAGGACAAGGCAGCTGCAGCTCCTGCAGGGATCTCCTACAGCTGCAACATCCCAATGCCTACAGACTCTGTGAGTACAACTCTCTGAATTTTCTGGTGCAGGGGAGGGAAATGCTCATGAAGCTGTAACACATTGAGAGCTTCTGCCCATCCCCAAAATATTTTCAATACAAGGATTTATTTTCAAAATAGGGCTTTTCCTGTGTCTTTGTTTTCATTTTTTAATATTATATAATGAGGGAGGGGGAGAACACATGATAAAGCGATCATTAATTTTGGCAAATCCCTGGGACATCTAAACTCTTAATGATGTGGCTTAGTCTGAGCTGTCCTTTCTCTAAACTGCAAACAACCAGCCCCCAGCCAGTGCCCTGAGAACAGGCAGGGTTCTGTAGGGCCAAGGGGAGTGCACAGAGATTTGGGGTCTGTGAGTGCTGGCAGGGAGAGCTCAGGCACAGGGAAACACCTGCAGGAGGAAAATCTCCAGGAAGCAGAGAGAAGATGAGGCAATGAGAGAGAACAGACCCCAGAAATGCTGTGGCAGGGAGAGTTTAGAGATCTCCACAGGATCCCCTCCAGTGCAGCCCCTCCCTCTGAACAAGCCCCCTCCCTCCTGTCCCCCAGCCAAACCTCTGCCCTCCGGGCTGGGAGTCCAAGGTGTGAAGCCCCTCCTGTGCAGGCAGAGCTGCAGCAGAGCCGTGGGGCAGCTCTGCAGCCCCGGGCCCAGTTCCCTCTGCAGAGCACAGGGCTGGGAGCAGCTGCCCGGCACTGGGGGCTCTGGGAGGGGGCACAGCTGGCTCAGGGTGATGCTGTCCCCAGTGCCCGGCTGTGGGCAATGCTGTCAGTGCAGCCAGAGAAGGAGCTGCACCTCCCTTAGTTCAATGCCATCATAGGGACACTAGGAAGTCTCCCTGAGATTTCAGTCCAAGCTGGGAGCTTCAATCCAGGGTGCAAACCTGTCCTGTAGCATCTTTGTGTTATCTGAATCACCCCTGGGGAAAGGCAGAGGTGTTCTGACACTGAAAATGCTGTTGGCTTGGTGAAATGAGCAATGTGAGTCCTCGGATAGAAAAGTGAAGCTGCACCGTGGTGGATCCATCTGCTCTCAGCAATATCTGGTGATCTTTAAAGAAAATGTGGGAGTGTGAACAGCCTCCATTTGAGAAAAGTGAAAGCCCAGAGAAACTCTGAACAGAATGAACTGACAGACCAAACCTCCAGAGCCTCCACTCATCATCTTGCCTTGAGGGACCTCACTGTTTTACCAGAGGGCAGCACAAAAGCTGAGGGTTTCTGATATCCAAGAATACAAGGAGAGACATGGGGAGAGATTAAAAAGAAAACTGCAGAATGCTTAAACACAAAAGAATGACCCTGTGTGTTATAGAGGAGGAGGTATGGGAAATTACTTAGATTTTGCTTACACATATCTCCTCTAACTCCTCACTGTCCTTTGCTTCATAAACAGGACTCCATGGCCAGGCACAGCAAATGTCCAACAGCAGCTCCATCAGCCACTTCCTCCTGCTGGCATTGGCAGACATGCGGCAGCTGCAGCTCCTGCACTTCTGCCTCTTCCTGGGCATCTCCCTGGCTGCCCTCCTGGCCAACGGCCTCATCATCAGCGCCGTAGCCTGCGGCCACCTCCTGCACACGCCCATGTTCTTCTTCCTGCTCAACCTGGCCCTCACCGACCTGGGCTCCATCCTCACCACTGTCCCCAAAGCCATGCACAATTCCCTCTGGGACACCAGGACCATCTCCTACTACAGGATGTGCTGCTCAGCTCTTTTCTATATGTTCTTCATAGTCAGCAGAGTATGTCCTCCTGACCACCATGTGCTACGACCGCTACGTGTCCATCTGCAAACCCCTGCACTACGGGACCCTCCTGGGCAGCAGAGCTTGTGCCCACATGGCAGTAGCTGCCTGGGCCAGTGCCTTTCTCAATGCTCTCATGCACACAGCCAATACATTTTCCCTGCCCCTGTGCCATGGCAATGCCCTGGGCCAGTTCTTCTGTGAAATCCCCCAGATCCTCAAACTCTCCTGCTCAACGCTGCTACCTCAGGGAACTTGGGCTCATTGCTAGTTAGTGTCTCTGTTGGTATTAGGTTGCTTTGTGTTCATTTTTTTCTCCTATGTGCAGATCTTCAGGGCTGTGCTGAGGATCCCCTCTGAGCAGGGACGGCACAAAGCCTTTTCCACCTGCCTCCCTCACCTGGCTGTGTCTCCCTGTTCCTCAGCACTGCCAGTGTTTGCTCACCTGAAGCCCCCCTCCATCTCCTCCCCATCCCTGGATCTTTCCCTGTCAGTTGTATATTTGGTGGTGACTCCAGCCCTGAACCCCCTCATCTACAGCCTGAGGAGCCAGGAGCTCAAGGCTGCAGTGTGGAGACTGATGACTGGATGTTTTCAGGAACATTGAACTGCTGGCCAATATTTGTAAATCACTTGCAATAAAAATGATTCGTGATAGTACTTGTTACTTTGGTTGTGGGATATTTTTCCTTCCATTTCTTTTTTCATGTTGTCCAGAAAGAAATGTCATTCTAATATAACATGTATTTTTGGTTACTTCTTGCATTGCAACCTAAGACTGGCTTCCAGGCTCCTTGCCCAGGCTCTCTCCAGAACATGCCCAGGCCTATGCTCAGCAGAGAAAAGCCCCGTGAGCAGCCCCAGGGTGGCCGTGGGCAGGCTGGGGGCAAACAGCATGGCTGGGGCTCTGCAAGGTCCCTGGGGGAGATGGGAAGGAGCAGCAGAGCAGGGGCTGATCCATCCCCACTGCACTGGACACCCCAGAGCAGCGTCCCAGAGCGTCCTCATGCACCTGCCAACAACATCCCCCCTCTGCAGCCCTGGCCTCTCCCCCAGCTCACACAGGTGCCGCATCCTTGCAGGCACAGACACGGCAGCACTGGCTCAGGAGCCCCTGTTTGCACTGCCCAGAGCAGGCGTGAGCACACCCATGGTGTTGGTGTGGGGACATGAACCTGAGGGAGCACAAATGCCATCATCAGCCCATGGGGCCAGGAAGGGCTGGGGGACAGCAGGGAAACCACTCAGGTTTGTGGTGGCCTCTGAAGTCATCTAGAAAGTTTGTTCCCATGAGCTGTGAGTTTCCTATGCCACTGCAGATGTTGTTGCTCAGAGCCAGGGCTGCCTGGCAGCCACCCCCAAACTGCCCGTCAGCATTTCCTTTGCTTAACCTGGGACTTTCTTTACCCTTCCATGCTACAAATTTCTTCCTTTTGCCCACCTCTTTTCCCTCCCCTGCAAACAGCCCATCTCCTGGTTGTCCCTTTCCTCTCTGGTCCCACTCCCCAATTCAGTTCCTGAGTTCCCGGCACCATGGGAACATCCCCTGGGGAGCAGGGATCATCCTCCAAGTGCTTCAGGAATTGTCTGCAGGCCTCCTGCAGTGCCTCGTGCTGCTCCCTTGCCAGAGGCACCACAGGCCAGCGGGGCACATCTGGGCTGCTGTGTCTGGCTGTGGGGCTCCCTGTTCTGGGCAAGGAGGAGGAGCTGCAGAGGCTCTGCAGGACTGACAGGATGGGCTTTGGGGCTGTGAGGAGAAGCTGAGGGACCTGGGCTGCTGGACCTTCTGGAGAGGAGGCCCAGGGATCATCCTGCAACTGCTGCAAGGGTGGTTTCAGAGAATCACAGAATCATCAAGGTTGGAAAAGACCTTGGACATCATCAAGTCCAAACTGTGCCCTGACACTGCCTTGTCTCCCCTGAGCCTCCTCTTCTCCAGGATAAACAACCCCAGCTCCCTCTGCCACTCCACACAGGACTTGTGTTCCAGACCCTCACCAGCCTTGTTGCCCTTCTCTGGACACGCTCCAGCCCCTCCATGTCCTTCCTAAGCTGGGGGACCCAGAACTGGACACAGCACTCGAGGTGCTGCCCAAAGAGTGCTGAGCACAGGGGAAGAATCGCTGCCCTGCTCCTGCTGACCACACCATTCCTGATCCAGGCCAGGTGTCATGGGCCTTCTTGGCCATGTGGGCACACTGTGTGCTCATGTCCAGCCTGCTGTCCATCTATCCTCCTAGGTCCCTTTCTGTCTGGCTGCTGTCCAGCCACTCTGTCCCCAGCTTGTCAGATCTTTTTTCCTGGAGAAAAGGAATCTCACGGGAGTCTAGGCAGTTTTCAGGGTGCAGATTGGACTTGATGATGTCCAAGGTCTTTTCCAACCTTGCTGATTCTGTGATTCTCTGAAACCACCCTTGCAGCAGTTGCAGGATGAGCGCTGGGCCTCCTCTCCAGAAGGTCCAGCTGCCCAGGTCCCTCAGCTTCTCCTCACAGCCCCAAAGCCCATCCTGTCAGTCCTGCAGAGCCTCTCCAGTGCAGGGGAAACACTGGGCAACTGAATAGCAGAATCAATATGATTTTAGCAGAAGTAGTTCCTTTTTTCTTTATATTTATTTATTTATTGATTGATTGATTGATTGATTGATTTTGTTTTTGTTAAACTCCAGTTAAAGATTCTAGCACTACTGTCCACACGTACAGGTGTCTCTCAATTGGCTGAGCCACTTGTTCACAAGGCAGGCACACATCCTTCAGGACACCAAATTGCTCAAGCGTCCATCCTCATGTTGTGTGTCCTCTAAGTTTTGCATTGTTTGTAAACAGTTTGTCAGGCTCTTGGTTCTTATTTGTAGTCCTGTTGCTATCTCAGTAGCCTTGAGGAATCTTGAGAGCTCCCTGGGCAAGGAGCCTCAAGCCCTATCTTACAATACAAGATTTATACCAAAAAAGATGTATTCTATTACCAGTCTGTGAACACCAGCTGGGGCAGGTTGTTTATCTCTTCCATGACCCATTCCCTCATATCTCTGATGGAGGATCTTCTCTTAATGGGCCAGCTGTTAAAACCAAATGGGGCAGTGTTCTTGTTCTCTTCCCTGACCCATCCTCCCTCCAGGGAGATATCTTCTGTTAATGGGCCATTGCCACTTTGGGAAGGGCTCTGGTGACCCACGGTTCCTGTGACCCACGCTGAGAAGTCACCTGTCCCTTTCTCTGCCCCCTGGCAATGATGTGAGGTGGGACTGAAGAACATGAGGGTCTGGCCATGGTCCCATCATTGTATTTGAGCCCATCTCAGGTCATTTCTGGATGGGCTCTGCCCCAGCCCAGCAGAGTGTGACCTCAGCCCTGCCTCTGTCACAGCCGCTGTGCCTGAGCCCTGCAAAGCCTAAAGGTCACTGTCATGGGTTCGCACAGCTTTGGTTTTTAGTTAGGGAGGAATGTGAGGTATTACCCTGTCAGGACCCTAGGAAATAGTTTTAGAAAGGACAAGGACCTATCAGAAGCCTGGTTTGAGATATTGGCATCCTGCTTTGGCCACTGAGCATGTTGAATGTGACTTTGGGCAGTACCCATATAAATCCTGGGTTTGTTCAGGTCAGGCCCTTTTCCTCCTGCTCAGCTGAACAGGTAACATCCAGTGGGTCCTACTGCTCCCCACACCCCACCTCCCCCTTTGGGCGGAAGCTCGCCCGAGGCCCAGCCGGACTCCATCGGCTCCCCGGGGGGAGGAGAGGTTGCAGCTTAACATCAACCACTTTGAAAAAAACCTCCCCGGAGACCCCAGAGCAGGGAGGGATCTCCCCTGATAACAACTCTGGGCCCGGTTTGGCCGAGGCTGCCCCGATTGTCACTGAGGGGTGGGCAGAGCTCTCCTCCCGCTCCCCTCCTCCGGTGTCTTCCAGACGGAGAAGAAAGAGTGGAGGGAGGAAACCAGGCTGATCTGAAATGGAGAGACTGCTGCCTGGAGCAGAAATCACATGGCCACTGCAGGCCTGGGCAGAGTTAACCCTGTCCTGGCAACATGGAGCTTCCAAGGCCTGACCCTTCCCTGAGAGAGAAAAGAAAGAGACAGAGGGGACGTAGGAAAGACACTGCATGAAGTCAGTGGAGCAGGAGTGAAAGAACCGATAAAGATTATTAGATGAGGGATTGAGGATGTGGACATTTTTAACCAAACTTTTCTGCTGTAAACTATGGAGAAATGGACTGTTTCTTGTAACATCCTAATGTTGTTTTGAGGGAATGCTAGTTCTAGTCAAAGTTGGGGATTGATATGATTGAGATTTAAGTGGGAATCTTAAAGCCCCTCACTCCTGGGAATAAAAGGAGGTCTCAGCATTTGAGACCAAGATGATTTTAGAGAGGAAGTGATTTGAAGCCCTGGCTCTTGGGGTAAAAGGAGGTCTCTATTTCTTTTGAGATGGAAACTATTTTAGAGATAACAGAGAATCCTTGTTTTATACTAGAAGAAGCTTTCTTAAACAGTACCCCAGATACACTGAGAGGCCCATGAGTAGCCAGGGGAAAGGCTGCTAATGGGTGGAACAGCACAATCTGCAAAAACTCCAAACAGTTGTAAATTTGTGACATTGAGAGCCCCAGGGCTGTTTTTGTCTTGTGGCGAATGTGTCCATAAGACTCTAGAGAGACTCCTCTCCCTAAGTGATGAAAGATTATGTTTAAATGGTGAAACTGACTGAAAATCACAGGTTGTGTCTCTCTGTGTTGTTTGTAAGAAAGTTAACAGTTTGGAAGGGAAGAGTGTTTTGAAGTTGCATTTTGGGTTTTTTTGAGTGGGTTTTTTTACATCTGTTCCTAACTTTTCCATTCTTCTAGTGTGTGTTAATAAATCTGTTTACTTTTTAAGCTTGAGCCTGCTTTGCTTTCTCCTGATCCTCTCCCACAAAAAGAGAGTAAACACTAAGATCACTACACTAAATTTAGCAAGCAAAATTTGACAAATGTGTAGTCACTACATTAATTAGTGTTTCTGCCCTGTTTTAACTAAAACCATTACACCTTCCTGTGGAAAAGAACTGTCCTTCTTGTCCAGGTGCCCATGGCCACAATTGGGATTCCACCTCCAGCATTGCCTGTTGTGAGAGACTGGAGGAGATTGTTGGCTGGAAACACTTTTGTGTGTGAGGGAGGAAGGGGCAGGTCCAGCCTTGCCCTGACCTGAAACCCCAGCACTGCCCTGCCCTGGAACCCCAATCCCCCCAGAGCCTCTATCCCAGCCCAGCAGTGTCTGCCAATGCCCTGGCACACCAAAGGCAATGCTCCACAGCCACCTCTGCAGCCCCCAGCCCATCTCCTGAGAGACCAAGTGACCCAAAGTCCCTCCTGGGGGAAGGGCCCAGGAAGACCATGGGGTATTCAAGGCTGACCACAAGGCAAGCACACATCTTGACCCCACCTCCTCTTGGAATTTCTATCTGAACACAGCTGGAATCCAGGAGTTGGTAGCTGTGTGGGTGCTTCTCTATATCTTATTTGTCTTTCTCTCTTTCTGTGTTGTCATCTTCAAATTCCCTCCTCTTGCTAATTTGGAGTAACTTAAAATTGAACAGGCTTAGAGTTTGCAAAGTTGAATGGGACAAGTTAATGCTTTCAGAAGTGTTTCTTGTTGATTGAATATTGTATTAAACCGTTTGCCAAAATTTCTCTGTTTTTTCTAAAGTTGTCAGTAAAGTCTGTTTTGTTGTTTTGAGCTCCTGAGAATCCCTTGTTGGTATTTCTCCAGTGCATCCAATTCACAGTACACAAATAATTGTAATTCCTTTTAATGTCTAAGTGAGAGAGTTGTTTGGGGGGCTGGGGGTCAGGGTCTTGTGCTGTCCTGTTTGGCACAGCCCAGGCAGGGCTTTCACAGCCACATTGCACACTCCATTTCCCATCTGCACCTGCTGGTGCCTCTGACCTCTGCTTTCCCAGCCCCAGGGACGCTCTCCTTGTCTGCCCATTCCCCACGGTCTCTGGGCAGGGATGGCCTCAGTGGGGGCTGCTGACAGCCTCAGACACTTGGAGGCTGCTGCTGGATTTGACTTCTCCAGAGGCTTGTTCAGCCTTCAGCTGTTCAGTGCCCCAGGGCTCATTAACATTCAGAACCCCTTAAAAGCCAAGCCTCTGGGAATAATTTCATTTAGGTTTTCAAATTTTTGTAGTTAATTAACCGATTTCTGAAGTGTATTAAAAGTGAATATATATTTACAAAAGGCAGTGAGAAAAGATATTTTATGTCCGGTTCAAGTTTTGTTTCTGTTAATGCCTTGGTATGTGCAATCTCCAGTTGACACTGAATCCAAGTATATTCTAATGCAGTTTGAATAGATATGAAAATCAAGATCCTTTATGTCTGACGCTCAATCAGACTCTGTCCTACTCCCACCCCACCATTTCCCCCATCCAAGCCCTGGGACTCAGAGCAGCCTTGTGCAAATCTGAGCTCCCTCCACCCCAGGCTGCACCTGCAGGTTTCAGCTCCTTGGCTCCAACTCCCACCTGCTTTCCTTGGAGAAGGCATTGCCCAAGACACAGAGGGATGTTCATTTATTGTCAGCCAACAAACCCAAGGGAAGGCACAGCTCCATCAAATGCAAAAGTCATTCTTCTCCCTGGCTCTGCCCTGCACCTGATCCCCACAGCCTGTCCTGTTTCCTTCATCCCTCCACTGCCAGGGACTTTCTGGGACAAGAGAGCTCTGCTCTGATTATGGAAGGGAGGTCCACATGTAGCCACTGGAGTGAGAGGCACAATCCATCAGGTTTCTGTCCTTTGAGGGAACAGGAACTGGTGACACTTGGATGCACAGAAAGGTTTCTCTACATGGCCAACATAAGAAATTTGAAGAATATAATTTAATAAACATCAAAACACTTCCCTCAGCTCCTTGTGACATCCCAGCACCATCTGACCTATCCACCATCCACAAGGGATTCCCATACACAAAGAATTTTCAACCAAGACATGAGAAGAGGTGATATATAAGATAAAAATACAACTAAGATGATGACAGAGGTGTTACAAAAACTTGTGAAAGACTGAGCAATTCCCTGAAGCTCCAAGCATGAAGCCAGTCAAGGGAGACACATTGCACTGACAAGAGAACAGCTGCAAGACATAGATCCAGCTGCTCTACATGAAGAGATGTCCTTAGACATGGCCATTCAAACAAGAGAGCTGGAAACACCTGAACGAAGAGGGTCATGAAATATCAGACTGAATGTTGCTGGCAAAGATAGAAGGGAACATCAGTGTTTCTTCTCCTGCCCTCTGCAGAAGAACCCAGTAGATCCAGGAAATTCTTGTTCCTGGTGGGAAAACTTTGCCACTTCTTAAAAGTACTTAAGTGACCCAGAGAATAGAGATTTGGTTGTATATTATGAAACAAAAAGGTATTAAAACCTATGCCCCGTTCCAGGCAGACATCTGTTGTGTGCCCATGCACAGGCAGCGCCTCTTGTGCCCTGAGGTGCTGAGCTGGGATTGGCATCTCTCAGAGAGGAGCTGAGGGAGAGCAGAGCACCTTGCAAGCTGCAGGTCCCTGACAGCCCCAGAGGGCTCCTGTCCCATAAACATCTGCTCTGCTCCAAGCAGGAACAGGGACCAGCATTGTGCCGGGATCATCAGAGAACTGAGGTGTGTGCTGGAATTCAATCCCCTCCCCATCCCACAGCAGCCCTGCATTTCCCTTCTCCAGCCTTGGTCTCCAGCACAGCCATGGAGGCTCTTTGGGCTCTGCACTTTCCCTGCAGCCACCAAGGGCAGCTGAGCTCTGCCTTTGGCACAGTCAGCCCTGCCCAGCCCAGGCAATGCCCAGCAATTCCTTGTGTGTGCCTGGCCTTGCTGTCAGCCCCGGCAGCGGCTGCGTGGCCCCTTTGTGCCGCGCTGGCCCAGCCATGGTGCCACAGCCCCTGTGCAGGCGCAGGGCAGGACAGGAGCATTGCAGGGTGGGAACGGCCCCTGTGCCGTGGTGCCCACAGCAGCCTTGGGGCTCTGTGCCCCATGGCCTCCCTGCTGGGCAGCCTCTGCCAGCTCCTGCACAGCCCGTGGCACCTGTGGGGCTGCACAGACAGCCCTGCCCCGGGCTCTGCCGGGCTCTGGGCCAGCAGAGAGGCCGGGCAGGGCTGGCCATGGCCGGGAACAGGCCCTGAGCCCCGCAGGAGGATGGAGCTGGGCCACAGCCAAACTGCCCCGCAAACCTGGGCTGAGCAGCCAGGGCTGGCAATGGCTGGGGACAGAGGCTGGCGCTGACAAATGTCCTGGGCCGTGTTCCTGCTCTGTCCATGCCACCAAGGGCACAGAGCAGCCTCCTCTCTGGGCCACTTGCCTGTTTTCAATGCCTTCCACAGGCGCTGGCCCTGCCCCACAAGGCCTGGGCTGAGTCCTGCCCCTGCACGCTCACACAGGCTGAGATGGACACTGATGGTTTCTGTGGCAGGCTCTCTCAGCCCAGCCCAGCTCCCTCCAAGCTCTGCCAGCTGTGCTGAGCTCTCGGCAGCACCAAGGGCCTCTCCCCAGCACAGCCCAGCCGGCTCTGGCCCCACAGCTCTGCTCAGGGCAGGCTGCTCTGGGCAGGGGCCCCACGGCCTCAGCCCCTCGGAAGGGCACAGCAGCAGCTGCAGCTCAGACAGGACTCAGCCCCAGCCATGGGCAAGGTGCTGGGCCAAGGGAAAAGGAGGCTCCCTGTGTGCCCTGCTCCCCTCTCCCTGAGGTGCTGAGAGCTCTGCAGCCCCTGCTGCCATCCCATCTGCCCAGGCCAGCACAACAGCCCCGGCCTTGGGGCCTTCCAGAGCTGCTCCTGCTCCAGGCCCAGGGCCAAGGAATTCATGGCGTTCCTCTGAGGCCTGATGGAACCAAGAGGCCACTGTGACACTGCAGGGACTTGTGGAACCATGCAGAGCAGGAACTTATGTCATGATTGGGCCATTGTGAAACTGCAGGGCCCCATGGAACCAAATAGTGAGGGTGGCTCCTCAGAGACCCTTGGAATGACAGAAATATTTGACAACATGGTGCCCCTTGGGACCAAGAGGCCACTGCGACACTGTGGAACCAAGGAGATCATTGCTGCACTGCCAGATCTCATGGAACCAAGGATCCATTATGACACTGCAGGGCCTTGGGGGGACCAAATCAGCATTTTGATACTTCAGGGCCCAAGGATCCATGGGACTTAGTGACACCAAGGAGTCCCATGCAACGAAAGGGGCATTGTGACACTGGGAGGCCTCATGAAATCATGGAGACCTTTGTGACACTCTAGGGCCTAATGGACCTAAGTTAGCACAAATTGGGCAGGGCTGCTGATCTGCTGGAGGGCTCTGCACAGGGCCCTGGACAGGCTGAATCCAGGGACCAAATACAACAATATGAGATTTAACAAGTCCAGGTACTGAGTCCTGCACTTTGGCCACAACCGCCCCTGCAGCGCTATAGGCTGGGCACAGAGTGGCTGGACAGTGGTCAGGCAGAAAGGAACTTGCAGGGACAGATGGACAGCAGGCTGGACATGAGCCAGCAGTGTGCCCAGGTGGCCAAGAAGGCCAGTGACACCTGGACTGGATCAGGAACAGTGTGGCCAGCAGGAGCAGGGCAGTGACTCTTCCCCTGTGCTCAGCACTGGTTGGGCAGCACCTCAAGCTGGTGACAGGTCTGGAACACAAGTCCTGTGAGGAGCAGCTGAAGGAGCTGGGGTTGTTTATCCTGGAGAAGAGGTGGCTCAGGGGAGACAAGGCAGTGTCAGGGCACAGCTTGAACATGATGATGTCCAAGGTCTTTTCCAACCTTGGCTGATCCTGTGATTCTCTGAAACCACCCTTGCAGCAGTTGCAGGATGAGCCCTGGGCCTCCTCTCCAGAAGGTCCAGCAGCCCAGGTCCCTCAGCTTCTCCTCACAGCCCCAAAGCCCATCCTGTCAGTCCTGCAGAGCCTCTGCAGCTCCTCCTCCTTGCCCAGAACAGGGAGCCCCACAGCCAGACACAGCAGTCCAGATGTGCCTCCCTGGTCTGTGGTGCCTCTGGCAAGGGAGCAGCACGAGGCACTGTAGGAGCCTGCAGACAATTCCTGAAGCATTTGGAGGATGATCCTGCTCCCCAGGAGACCTTCCCATGGTGCTGGGAACTCAGGAACTAAAATGGGGAGTGGGGCCAGAGAGGAAATGGCAACCAGGGCTGGGCTGTTTGCAGGGGAGGGAAAAGAGGTGGGCAATAGGTAAGAAATTTGAAGCAGGAAGGGGAAAGAAAGCCAAGGTTAAGGAAGGGAAATGCTGAGGGCAGTTTGGTGGCGGCTGCCAGGCAGCCCTGGCTCTGAGCAACAACATCTGCAGTGGCACAGGAAACTCAGAGCTCATGGGAACAAACTTGCTGGCTGACTTCAGAGGCCACCACAACCCTGAAGTGGTTTCCCTGCTGTCCCCCAGCCCTTCCTGGCCCCAGGGGCTGATGGCATTTGTGCCCACTCAGGTTCATCTCCCCACACCAACACCATGGAGGTGCTCACGCCTGCTCTGGGCAGTGCAAACAGGGGCTCCTGAGCCAGTGCTGCCGTGTCTGTGCCTGCAAGGATGCGGCACCTGTGTGAGCTGGGGGAGAGGCCAGGGCTGCAGAGGGGGGATGTTGTTGGCAGGTGCATGAGGACGCTCTGGGACGCTGCCCTGGGGTGTCCAGCGCAGTGGGGATGGATCAGCCCCTGCTCTGCTGCTCCTTCCCATCTCCCCCAGGGACCTTGCAGAGCCCCAGCCATGCTGTTTGCCCCCAGCCTGCCCACGGCCACCCTGGGGCTGCTCACGGGGCTTTTCTCTGCTGAGCATTGGTCCTGGGCGTGTTCTGGAGAGAGCCCGGGCAAGGAGCCTGGAGCCCCCAGGCCCTGCCCTGAGGTGTCAGCGCTGCCCCAGCAGTGCCCATGGCCTGTCCCTGCTGCAGCCCCGGCACTGCCACCCCCAGCACTGTGCCCGGCCCCGAGAGCACTCAGGCCCTACAGCAACACCAGGGCCAGGAGGGCAGCGGGGCAGGGCCATGGGAGCAGCACTGGCAACACCAAGTGCTGCTGCTGCTGGGCACAGCTGCTGTGCCAGTACTGATCTGCTCCCAGCTCTGCACACAGACATTGCTGCTGCAGCTCCAGAGAAGGGAACAAAAGTCGGATCTCTGCAGAAAACTTGGCTGGGAGATCTTTGAGTTCATTTAAAGCAACCAAAATAACAGCCCCTCATTTACACAGTCAGTGACCACAGGGGAGGTGGAGAGAACCAGAATGTGAGATGGCACAAACTATAAGATTTCTTTGTGGACAAGACTAAAAAAAAAAAAGGAAAACATAGAAAAAGAAGCTCCAAAATGAAGCTAACAGGAAGTATCAAAGATTACTTTTATTACAAGTATTTAGCAGAATTTGGACAGCCATTTAATGCTCCTGAAACCATCCAGTCATCAGCCTCCAGACTGCAGCCTTGAGCTCCTGGTTCCTCAGGCTGTAGATGAGGGGGTTCAGGGCTGGAGGCACCACTGAGTACAGAACTGACAGGGCCAGATCAAGGGATGGGGAGGAGAGGGAGTGGGGATTAAAATGAGAAGATGTGCCAGTGCTGATAAACAGGGAGACCACAGCCAGGTGAGGGAGGCAGGTGGAAAAGGCTTTGTGCAGTCCCTGCTCAGAGGGGATCCTCAGCACAGCCCTGAAGATCTGCACATAGGAGAAAACAATGAAAACAAAACAACCAAATACCAAACAGGCACTAACTGCAATGAGCCCAAGTTTCCTGAGGTAGGAGTGTGTGCAGGAGAGCTTTAGGACTGGGGGGATTTCACAGAAGAACTGGCCCAGGGCATTGCCATGGCACAGGGGCAGGGAAAATGTATTGGCTGTGTGCAGCAGTGAATAGAGAAAGGCACTGGCCCAGGCAGCTGCTGCCATGTGGGCACAAGCTCTGCTGCCCAGGAGGGTCCCGTAGTGCAGGGGTTTGCAGATGGACACGTAGCGGTCGTAGCTCATGATGGTCAGGAGAGAAAACTCTGCTGACACGAAGAACATACAGGAAAAGAGCTGTGCAGCACATCCTGTATAAAGAGATGTTCCTGGTGTCCCAGAAGGAATTGTGCATGGCTTTGGGGACAGTGGTGCAGATGGAGCCCAGGTCGGTGACGGCCAGGTTGAGCAGGAAGAAGAACATGGGCGTGTGCAGGAGGTGGCCGCAGGCTACGGCGCTGATGATGAGGCCGTTGGCCAGAAGGGCAGCCAGGGAGATGCCCAGGAAGAGGCAGAAGTGCAGGAGCTGCAGCTGCCGCGTGTCTGCCAATGCCAGCAGGAGGAAGTGGCTGATGGAGCTGCTGTTGCACATTTGCTGTGCCTGCCCATGGGGACCTGTTCATGGATAAAGGACAGTGACAAGTCAGCAGAGGCTGCTTTGAGCCAAACCTGGGCCATTCCCTGTAGACTGTCCCGCTGTGACCCACCCACCCTTGTTCCTGCTCTGGGAAAACCTTCACCCAGGTCCCTGCCTGAGCTCCAGCTGTGCTGTCTGAGTGTGCCAGGAGCAGCCAGGCCTGTGCATGGGGGCTCTCCAGGAGCCATCCCTGCCCTGCTGCCCTGGGTTTGTGGCCATGTGGCAGAGGGACAATGCTGGATCATCCGGATTTGTCAGTGGAATCACTTCTAATGCAGGCGGGCTCAGTAGCATCTGCACTTCCCCTTCTAAAGGACATGGGGAGCAGGAAGGAATTTTAGCCATTATTTTCCTGCACACGCATCATTCCTGTTTCTCTGGTGTCATAAATCCCCAACATTTCTGCTGCACTGAGATTTTACCACTGAGAGATGTGAGAGGCAAAGGATTCCCTGTGGCTTAGGGAAGGTGAGGGGCTGGATGGGCTTGTTCCCAACTGCCCTGGGTTTGCACCTTTGGCTGCAATCAGAGCACAATCACACTCCCGTGTCACCCTGGGATAAACCAGACCCTGCCCAGAGCAGAGGGATCCCTGAATGTCTCAGCTTCTCCAAAGGTCTCTGGGCAAGGGCTCAGCACCCCCTTCTGCCAAGGACACTCACGGCTCCCTTGGCAAACCCAACAGCATTTCCTCAGCTCTGGCATCTCTGCACTTCCCCGTGGGACATTCAGGGAACTCCCAGAGGCTGTGGCACAGATTTGCAGCCAGGAGGGCAGCTCAGAGCTTAGAAGGACACAGCAAGGAGATCCCTGGGTGTGCCCATGATGGGATCTCAGGGAGGGGGCTCAGCTCATTCCCCTTTCCCATGGATGCTTTGCCCACAGCCCCACAGGTCACAGGCAAGCTTGGACACCCCATTCCCATGGACACAGCTGCCTGGCAGCAATCCCAAGGGCAGTGCCTGACTCAGCTGCTGCAAATGCCAGAGCCTCCCTGAGAGCTCCAGGTGACAGTGACAAGATCAGGGGAGTGGCATACCCAGCCATAAATTGCAAGAGTTTATTAAGGTTGATTAATTAGTATATTTTACAGAAACATCCAATAGGAGATTCAGTTGCCCCAGTTACACAGATGTGGGTAAATCCATTTGAATAGGACCATGGGCTTCTTTGCCCTGCTGGTTTTATGACTGATCACACTCTGGTTAAAAACCAAAATGTTCTTCCTGTATGTTCTTTTCCTGATACTATGACTATAGAGTATTTCAGGAATGTATTTAGAAGCATATTGTTCTAAAATGTAAGAGGAAGGGTAGGAAACATACTACTGTTAGTTAAGGATTATAATTATCTGGGTATGTAATAGTAGTCAAATGGAGTTAATTAAGGATTATCGATTTATAAATATATAATAGTAGTTAACTGTTGGAGTCCAGGGCATTCCTTTGGCTGCCCTGGAGGGTCAGGGACCTGGACAGGGTGGGTCTGGGACCCTGGCCCAGAGCCCAGAGGGAAATTGGCTTTGATCTCAGTCCATGGGAAAGGCTTCCTGCACTGTGGGAAGGATTGCAAGCCACAAGAGTGTGAAAGATAGTAGTTTAGCTTATCACAGGGTGAGAAAACAGTAGATTTGGGGTTTTAGTATGGAAGTGAATGGGAGCAAGATGGAGGATTTGGGGCGTTGTCTCCTGCTTCTTCTTTCTTCTTCCCTCACTCCATTTTCTGCAGTGATGGTGGCACAAAGTAGTTTCAAGAGATTGGGTCAAAGTAGGGATGACCTGTTTAGTATAAGTGATAGGTATTGGCAAATAATGATAAATAAAGAACACGTAGCAATTAGTATAAAAGATAACGACAGCCCAGTCCAGGAGGAGTCGAGGAGTCACCAGATGCCCAGGCAGCTGCACAGACCTTTGTTGGGCACTGAGAAAATTGTAAGATAAGAAACAATAAACGAAGCATGCAACCTTGAAAAATCAGAACCTGAAGACTCAGTCTCTTTTTTGCATCTGGCTCAGAGCTTTGCAGAAGGCAAAAAGACTAAAACCATCTGAATCTCAGAACAAAAACCGAGAGGTAGATGCCACAGGAAACTGTGATCCAGTGAGAGACCTGAACAGAGAGAGAGGGCTCTCGCTCCCAGAGATAAAGAGGGCCTTTGCTTCCAAACTAGAGCAGCCTATCCTTGAAAGACTGCAGCCCACTCACAAGTGTCCCATGCCACAACAGTATTGGGAAGACTCTTTTGCCTGTGCGAGGGACTCATGACACAACAGAAGAAAATCTCCTCTCCCTGAGCAGAGAAAGATCTTGGGTAATGAACTGAACACAAACCCCCACTCTCTGTCTCCCTGTGCTATTGGTGGGAAAGAGGGAGGGGCTGGGGGGCAAAAAAGTTGTTTTAAAGTCTCATTTTACTTCTCATTATCTTCCTTTGACTAATAAATTTACTTTATAACTTTAAATTTGAACCTCTTTTTCCTTTAGAGTGTTTTTCTCCCAGTCCTCATCTCAACCCATGAGTCCAAACCACAACAGAGGCTGTGTGAATCAAGGGGCTCTGCAGGGCCTTGTGGAACCAAGGAGCAGCTGTGACACTGCAGGGCCTCATGGAAGCAGTGAGAGCATTCTGACTCTGTGAGTCCCCACGGAACCAAAGGGTCATTGTGACACCACAGAACCAAGGCAACCACTGTGACACTGCCAGGTCTCATGGAAACAAGGGGTCATTGTGACACCAAGGGTCCCCATGGAAGCAAGGGGCCAGTGTGACACAGCCAGGCCTTGTGGAACCAAGGGGCCATTGTGATCCTGGGGAGCCCAATGGAGCCAAGGGAACACTGTGACACTGCAGGAACTTACGGAGTCATGGAAATCATTGTGACACTCTGAGACCTCAAGTAACCTAAGGGCCATTGGGTTTATTTTTCATCCCCATGGAAACAAGCAAACCATTTTGACATTGCAAGGCCTCATGGAACCAAGGGACAATTTTGATGCTGCAGGGCGCCATGGATCCAAGGGAACATGGAACAGGTCTGGCTGGCTTGGCCTCCTGGGGGCTGCCTGACTGGTCCAGCTGGCCTTGGCATGTTGAGGGTCACTTCTCATCTGCCCCTGAAACCCTGGACTTGTGTGCTTTCCTTCCTGAAGAAAAGAACTGTCCTTCTCCTCCAGGTGCCCATGGCCAGGACTGAGATTCTACCTCCAAATTTGATTATATCCAAGGATTGTTCCCAGATGAAACCTGCCAGAACAGACAGCTCTGGATGGCCTTGGCCTCTTTGGGGCCACCTATTGCCTGCCTTCAAAACACTGCAGAGGCCTGCTTTTCTTGCCATGGAAAACACATCTTTCAAATCCAGGTGTGCATGGCCAAAATTGGGAATCCACCTCTGAAATTCCATATATCAAATGAAAGCTTCCAGATAAAAAGCTGCCAGGAATGGCCAGGTTCCCTTGGCTTCTTGAGAGCCAGCTGTCATCTGCCTTTGAAACACTAGGGGTTCTTCCTATGGAAAAGAACTGTGCTTGTCCAGCCACCCATGGACAAAACTGGGATTTGGCCTCCCAAATTCTCTTTTAACCAAGGACTGCTACCAGACAGAAGCAGACAAGACAAACAGATCTTGCTGGCATTAGCCTCAGCCTCTCTGGGGCCACCAATAATCAGCCACTGAAACACCGGGGCTCTGCCCTTTCCTTCCTGTGGAGGAGAATTGTCACTCTGGTACAGGCACTCATGGCTCAAATGGAAATCCACCTCCAAACTCTCCATATATCCAAAGGCTGCTCTCAGAAAAAAGCTGCAAGGCCTTGGCCTCTGGTGAGTGCCTCTCATCTGCCTTCAAAACAATGAGTTTCTGTGGTTTCCTTCCTATAGAAAGGAACCATCCTTCTTTTCCAGGTACCCATGGCCTCAAGCCCTTGACCACTGTATAGAGACAAAAGAGCTCTGTGCTCAGTGGAGTGCAGACTGAGGACAGGGGACAAGAGCCCTGGGAGTGCTTGAAGGGTGATTTCAGAGATGGGGGATCATTTTGACATGGCAGAAAAGAGAGAGAGAAAGAAAAAAATGATGCAGAGGGCAGCTGGAGAAGTCCAGACTGGACACCAGGAGAAAGGAATTTCCCTCCCAGGGCAGGGCTGTGGTACAACACATCTCCCAGAAGGAGTCTGGAGCAGCCCAAGGCTCTGTGTGCCCAGGCAGAGGCAGGCAGGACGCAGAGCTGTCAGCAAAGGAAGGGGCCAGCGAGGTGGGGCAGCCAGGGGATGACGACATCCTTCAGGGACAGAGGCACAGGGCATGGACACCGTAGGACAGCATGGGCTGGAGAGGGCACAGGGATGGGCAGCAGCTGAAAGGCCCTGACAGAGCCAACTCCTGCAGCACTTTGGCCATGGCTGCTGGCCCTGGCACTGAGGCCAGGAGGGGACAAGTGACCCTTGCAGCCCTGGGGCCTCATTGCCTCCTTGTCCCTGCTCAGCAGCCTGGCAGGGGCCGCCCCATGGTGCTGTCCTTGGCATTGCACATCCCCACATCCCAGTGTCCCAGGAAGAGCCCTGAGCAATGAGGGAGGGACAGGATCTGCCTTGGCAGGGGCTGGGGCTCAGGCCTTGGCCCTTTGCATTCCTGAAACACATCCAGGTTTGCTCAACACCCAAAGACACCTTTTCCTTGTTTGTCCTCACCAGTCCACAGTGCTTGCAGTGTTCTGCTTAACTAGAACCTGGGGACACTTTCTTATGAGTTGTGTCCCTCACTGGGACCCATTAAAAGTTGAAGAAACTTTGGACTTTGAATCTGACTTTGAGTTCTTGAGAAGTTTTTTGAGCACACTCTCAGGGACTGAGTCTGATGTAATCAGCATCAATGTCCCAAGAGGGTAATTAAAAGCTTTGTGCTTTATCTGTGCTGCTGAGCTGGGCTGGCCTCCTGGCACAGAGGAAGCTCCTGGCAACCAAGAAGAGCTTGAAAAAGACACTTCTGAGGAGCAGCTCCTTTCCCAGCCCAGCAGGGCTGAGGGCACTGCCTGCAGGTACCTGAGAGCAGTGAAGCAGACACAGGCTTAAAGCAGCTGGGAGGACAATTCTGAGATTACTCATGGAGAAATCTTCACAGCTTTTGACACAGTCAGTCCCTGGCTGCAGGTATCTCCTAAAGCTGACCTTTGACAGGACTGAGATGACTGTAAGGATGGCTCTGCTGCTATTCCTGGTTTGGGGGAGGATGTGCTCCAGAGCGGGGCTGCCCTGGGCTCCATCAGAGGGACAGGGCAGGAGGGCTCCTGCTGCCAGGGACAGCTGCAGGGGCTGAAGCTGGGGCTGCAGCAAGGGGTGCCAGGGCTGTCGTGCAGAGCAGCTCCTGCAGCCCTGAGGGCTCTTGGCCAGGCCAGGGGATGTGCCACCTGCCAGGGGCAGCTCTCAGCCTGCCTGGGAGCTCCCCATGGATGGTGGAGAGGAGCTGTGGGCTCAAGGAGTGACTCCTGCCAGGGCAGGTCCTGCTGCTGTGGAGAGGGTGCTGTGTGGGCCAGGGCTGCTCACAGCTCCAGCTCATGCCCAGGTCATTCCCAAGAGGACTTTTCATGAGCTCATTCAGGGCAGGGGTTTCTTGCTTGAGTCTCTGCTTACCTGAATCTGTGCTCCCGCTTCTCCCTGGCTCAGCTTAGTGGCAATGGAAACGCAGCTGTGCAAGGCAGAGAAAGGGCTGAGGCTCTTAAACCATCCCACTGGGTTTTCCTGGGATCCTCAGCAAGTGTCTCCAGCTCCCCAGCCTCCAGATCCATGCAGCATCCCCTTTCCATGGTGCCCAGGCCTGGGGGAGCTGTTCTTTAATCCCTGCAGCCCCGAGCAGCTGCAGGGCAGAGCTGGCCCAGGGGCTGGGCTGGGCTCTGGCAGCACTGGCATGGAAGGAGCCCGGGGCCACAGGAACAGCTCGGGCTGGGACAGCTTCAGCAGCAGAGCCGTGGGCAGGGAGGGAGGGAGGCAGCGCTGAGGGAAGCTCTGCTGCAGGGGAGATGTGGCACCTGCCGGCCCTGCCCTGCAGGGCACACACTGCCCTGAGCAGCACAGCTCTTGTGTCCCCTCGCAGCCAGCACAGCCCTCAGCCCAGGGGCTCGAGGCCCTCAGTCCCCTCCTGGACTGGCAGAGCAGCCCCAGAGATGAAGGACATCTCTCCTGCCATGTGCCCATTCCTGCTGAGCAGGGCCTGAGGGCCACTGTCCTGCACTGCTGCTGCCTGGCAGGGGCTGTGCAGGGCTGGGCAGGGAAAGGCTTTTCCTCAGAGCACAGGTCTCTCTCCTTGCCTTTCCCAGGTGATCCTGGCATTGCTGATGGGCTCTCTGGGAATGGCAGCTCCAGCTGCAGGCTCAGGCCCAGCCCTTGGGCTCCTCCTGTGCAGGCTGAGCACAGCAATGGGGTGTTCCAGCTCCCTCTGCCCTGGGGAGCTCTGGGCAGGGCAGGCTGGAGGCTGGGACTGAGCTGACTCTCCTCCAGCAGTGCCATGGACAGGACCCTGGGTGTGTCCTGGGGATGCCATCCAAGCTGTGAGCTGCCCCCAGGGGACACTGGGGGACAGGAGTGTCCTTGGCCAGGAGTGGGGCCGGGACTCTGAGAAAGGCTGAGCCAGTTTACTCTGCTGTGGCTCCCTCTGCTCTCAGCTGTGTCAGGCTGATTTTCAGGGGAACACAGGGACTGCCCTCGATCTCAGGGCAGCTGAGGACAGATGGAGTGACAGAGCAGCTCCCCTCACTCTTCACTGAGTTACAGACATTGCCCTTGCCTTGCACAGTTCTCTCTGATCTCCCTGGGCACAGCAGGAAACCCTCTCCAAGTGCCTTTGGCCATCACCGTTCCTTAGCCCTGGCACAGGAGATGCTGCCAAGCTCCTCTGCCTCAGGAGCAGCTTGGGCTGATGAAGTCCAACCCCAGGACTGGCCCCTGTCCCTGTTCCCATGACCCCAGTGCTGCAGAGCAGAGCTGACCCCTCGGTGTCCATGGGCAGAGCCCCTGCTCGTCACAGCAACGGGGCCAGATCCCAGCAGAGCTCCAGGTATGGGGCTGAAGGAAGGGCTCTGAGAAAAGGAAAATTGGGTGGCACAGAGCAGCAGGGGCAGGGCTGGGAGAAAGGGTTTGGAAATTGCTCCGCAAAATCTCCCCTGACTTGTCACTCTCTGTTCCTTGAACAGGACTCCATGGCCAGAGTGAAGAAATGTCCAATACCAGCTCCATCAGCCACTTCCTCCTGCTGGCACTGGCAGACACGTGGCAGCTGCAGCTCCTGCACTTCTGCCTCTTCCTGGGCATCTCCCTGGCTGCCCTCCTGGCCAACGGCCTCATCATCAGTGCCGTAGCCTGCGGCCACCTCCTGCACACGCCCATGTTCTTCTTCCTGCTCAACCTGGCCCTCACCGACCTGGGCTCCATCCTCACCACTGTCCCCAAAGCCATGCACAATTCCCTCTGGGACACCAGGAACATCTCCTACACAGGATGTGCTGCACAGGTCTTTTTCTTTCTGTTCTTCATTTCAGCAGAGTATTTCCTCCTGACCATCATGTGCTACGACCGCTACGTGTCCATCTGCAAACCCCTGCACTACGGGACCCTCCTGGGCAGCAGAGCTTGTGCCCACATGGCAGCAGCTGCCTGGGCCAGTGCCTTTCTCAATGCTCTCATGCACACGGCCAATACATTTTCCCTGCCCCTGTGCCATGGCAATGCCTTGGGCCAGTTCTTCTGTGAAATCCCACACATCCTCAAGCTCTCCTGCTCCAAATCCTACCTCAGGGAACTTGGGCTTCTTGCTGTTAGTGTCTGTTTAGCATTTGGTTGTTTTGTGTTCACTGTTTTCTCCTATGTGAAGATCTTCAGGGCTGTGCTGAGGATCCCCTCTGAGCAGGGACAGCACAAAGCCTTTTCCACCTGCCTCCCTCACATGGCCGTGGTATCTCTGTTTATCAGCACTGGCTTTTTGGCCTACCTGAAGCCCCGCTCCATCTCCTCCCCATCCCTGGATCTGGCTCTGTCAGTTCTGTACTCAGTGGTGCCTCCAGCCCTGAACCCCCTCATCTACAGCCTGAGGAACCAGGAGCTCAAGGCTGCAGTCTGGAGGCTGATGACTGGATGGTTTCAGGAACATTAAACTGCTGGCCAATTTCTGCAAATCACTTGTAATAAAAGTCATATTTGATACTTCTTGTTGGTTTAATTTTTGAGGATTTTTTTTTTTTTTTTTTCGTACTGTACACAAATAAATCTTATTGTTTGTGCCATTTCTCATTCTGTTTTTCTCCACTTTCTTTGTGGCCACAGACTGTGTCAACAATGGGCTGCACTCTTAGTGGCTTTAAAGGAACTAAAGGATCTCCCAGCCAAGTTTTCTGCAGAGATACCACTTTTGTTCCCTTCTCTGCAGCTGCAGCAGCAATGTCTGTGTGCAGAGCTGGGGCAGATCAGTGCTGGCACAGCAGCTGTGCCCAGGAGCAGCAGCACTTGGTGTTGCCAGTGCTGCTCCCATGGCCCTGCCCCGCTGCCCTCCTGGCCCTGCTGTTGCTGTAGGGCCTGAGTGCTCTCGGGGCCGGGCACAGTGCTGGGGGTGGCAGTGCCGGGGCTGCAGCAGGGACAGGCCATGGGCACTGCTGGGGCAGCGCTGACGCCTCAGGGCAGGGCCTGGGGGCTCCAGGCTCCTTGCCCAGGCTCTCTCCAGAACACGCCCAGGCCAATGCTCAGCAGAGAAAAGCCCCGTGAGCAGCCCCAGGGTGGCCGTGGGCAGGCTGGGGGCAAACAGCATGGCTGGGGCTCTGCAAGGTCCCTGGGGGAGACAGGAAGGAGCAGCAGAGCAGGGGCTGATCCATCCCCACTGCGCTGGACACCCCAGGGCAGCGTCCCAGAGCATCCTCATGCACCTGCCAACAACATCCCCCCTCTGCAGCCCTGGCCTCTCCCCCAGCTCACACAGGTGCCGCATCCTTGCAGGCACAGACACGGCAGCACTAGCTCAGGAGCCCCTGTTTGCACTGCCCAGAGCAGGCGTGAGCACCCCCATGGTGTTGGTGTGGGGAGATGAACCTGAGGGAGCACAAATGCCATCAGCCCCTGGGGCCAGGCAGGGCTGGGGGACAGCAGGGAAACCACTCAGGTTTGTGGTGGCCTCTGAAGTCATCCAGAAAGTTTGTTCCCATGAGCTGTGAGTTTCCTGTGCCACTGTAGATGTTGTTGCTCAGAACCAGGGCTGCCTGGCAGCCAGTCCCAAACTGCCCTCAACATTTCCTTTGCTTAACCTGGGCTTTCTTTCCCCTTCCTGCTACAAATTTCTTCCTTTTGCCCACCCCTGTTCACTTCCCTGTAAACAGCCCCTCCCTGCTTGCCTGATCTTCCATGGCCCCACTCCCCTTTTCAGTTCCCAAGTTGGCACCATGGGAACATCCCTTGGGGAGCAGGATCATCGTCCAAGTGCTTCAGGAATTGTCTGCAGGCTCCTGCAGTGCCTCGTGCTGCTCCCTTGCCAGAGGCACCACAGGCTAGGGGGGCACATCTGGGCTGCTGTGTCTGGCTCTGGGGCTCCCTGTTCTGGGCACGGAGGAGGAGCTGCAGAGGCTCTGCAGGACTGACAGGATGGGCTTTGGGGCTGTGAGGAGAAGCTGAGGCACCTGGGCTGCTGGACCTTCTGAAGAGGAGGCCGAGGGCTCATCCTGCGACTGCTGCAAGGGTGGTTTCAGAGAATGACAGAATCAGCCAGGTTGGAAAAGATCTTGGACATCATCAAGTCCGACCTGTGCCCTGACACTGCCTTGTCTCCCCTGAGCCTCCTCTTCTCCAGGATGAACAACCCCAGCTCCCTCAGCCCCTCCTCACAGGACTTGTGTTCCAGACTCCTTACCACCCTTGTTGTTCTTCTCAGGACACGCTCCAGCCCCTCCATGACTTTTTAAATTCGGGAGCCCAGAACTGGACACTGCCCAAGCAGTGCCAAGCACAGGGGAAGAATCACTGCCCTGCTCCTGCTGGCCACATTGTTCCTGGTCCATATGACTAGAGAAATAGTGGTGAGCGGTGGGGACAAAGTCTGATTTATCATCAGCCATGAAGGGTCTTGATTTTCATATATATTTAGATTGCATTTAATGTGTTGAGGATCAATATAAATGGGACATTACTGATATCAATCTATAAAGATATACTAAATGAAAATTATTTATTCTAATTGTAATTATAACAATATTTTAAAATTATATATTGTTTAGAAAATATTTGTTATAAAGCAGTAAAGGAAAAATAAGATGTGAGTAATGTTACAAAGCAGATAGGCCCCTTGGCAGATGCTACATGAGAAAAATAAGATACAAGATGCAGTTTGAGATAAGCAAGAGTTTCAAAGTTGGATTGGCTAAAGCTGGGACTACTCCAAGGTAGGGAGGTGGGCCCTTTGCAGATGTGATGGGATACAGGATGTCCTAAGATAGAACTGGCCTTGAGATGGACAAAGCTATTCCAAGTATTCCAAGGCAGGGAGTTTGGGTGGTGGTTTAAACCATGAAATAATTACTTTTTGGAGCATAATGCTTAGTTATGTATAACACAAAATTCAGAGCACATGAACAACCAGTAATGGTTATTCATAGGACGAGAGCCTTCATCTGAAGAAGACCACCAAAAAGCCAAAAAGACACCCTAATAACAAGTGGAGCATTTGCTATGTAGTATAGTGACGTAGATTTTACAAATTGAAAATAGGAGATTCACAGGAAATATTAATGAATATGTATTAGCATATAGCATAAAAGTTTAAATTGGATTACTTTTTTTTGTATGTGAAGTAGGGTGAGAAAACTCCCTCCATACCCTGGTCACTTTATGTGTATGCTTTATCCGAAAGTACTTGTCTTTATTAATGACTGCCGAATTTTTTAATATGCTTGATTATAAAATGCTACTTAAATAAAATTGCATTGCTGCTAAATTCAACTTTGTTGCTTATTAAATTAGACATATAGAGCTTCATTTATAACAATTTGGTGCTGAAACCTGGGAACTCCAGCCTGGGGAAGGACGGCTAGTCTCGGGAAGGAGCTCCCCACCAGCTCTTTTTAGGTGGTCCCGAGGTTAGACCAGGCTCCCTTGGAGAAGGAGTTCCAATTACGATAATGCATAAGCAAAGGAAGCTATCAATAGGAGGCACGCACAAATGCTCCTGTGCTAGTACCAGCTAAAGGTAAAGGTGCCTGTAAAACGTCTTGTGCTCAAGAACTGTGTGGAAAAACAGACTGTGTAAGTCCCATGGGGTTGGGACGGCAGGCGGCTGTGTGTTTGTGTGTAGAATATCTAAAATGGGGGCTGGTAGCCCAGACCCCCAAAGCAAGTACGAACCTCCCAGTACCACGTTTTTGGCTCTCTGTGAGGAGACCAGCTGGGAAAGGAGGGAAGTGAAAAGAGAGAATGAGTGAGGTTCCCTGGGAGGGACTGGCAGGGAGGGTCCCAACCCGAGAACCCAGGGGAAGGTCCTTGAGGAGAAGGGAGTGATCTGATCCCTGGGTGAGGTGAATAAGGAGGGGAGCAATTGAGTCACATTCAATTTTCTTTGAGAAGAAAATAGTTGGTAACTTTAGTAATAGACTAAGAGGGATTGCAAGGGGAAGTGGCTAGAAGGATATAGTCAGGGAAGACAGATCGGGAGAAAGATTGGAATTAGGTGTGAGGTAAACAGTTGGCAAAAGACAAAACAGTGCAACAGAATAATAAGTGAGAGGATTGAACCACACAATGAGGGAGTCCTGGAACCAGGGATTTCTTAGTTTGTTGCTGCCAAAAATGGGTCCAAGGAAAAATAAGTCCTTAGACCCAGGGGCTGTGAATTATTACGAAGGAAATTGACAAGAGCCTGGTATACCTGGGAACTGTGAGGGGGGTTCTCAGAAGGGGAGCATCCCTCAGGACAGTCCACTGGGGATGATGTTACGATTCTGGGATGCATGGGAATCCCGAAGAGGAAAAAGTAAGCAGACAATGATTAATTATTGTATGTTTGAATGGACAAAGGAAATGATCCAGAAAGATAATTTATATTGGACAAAGTCCAGATCCTTTGAAAGTTGGATTTGCCAGGCTTTGAATTTGTATGTGAATTCAAATGAATCTTTTAACCACGAAGAAAGCGAATATGCTGCTCTGTGGCTTCCCAGGGGAAAGGGTGAATTTGTCGCTCAAAGGCAAGGAAGCAAGGGTTTTCTGTTCTATCCTTTACAAACTAGACAGCAAGCAGCCAACAAAGACAGACACGAGCCCTAGGATCCGTTAGATCACCTCCCACCCCCTTATAGGCAACCTAATCAGCCCGTTCAACCCCAAGCCCCCGAGGGTCCTCCTGTAAATGCAAACACACCCCCTATTCAGGAGGATCCAGTAGCACATAGAACTAGAGGTGGGGGACAGGGAGAAGTGATGATGGGGATGGGGAAGCAAAAATGACAGATGGACTATACCCGCTTAGAAAAGTTCCAATGGCAAACCCAGAACAGAGACCTATTGGTGATGTGAGTGTTCCCCTGAACACAGGGGATGTCAGGGAGTTTAAGAAGGAGATGGGCAGGCTGCTAGAGGATCCTCTTGGAATGGCAGAGAGATTAGATCAGTTCTTGGGCTGAATATATACACCTGGGTGGAACTGCAGTCTATCTTAGGAATCTTGTTTATCATGGAAGAAAGAGAAATGATTAGACATTCAGGAATGAGGGTTTGGGATAGAGAATGTCAGGGGCCAGACCAGGGGGATCAGAAGTGGCCTATGCAAGATCCAGGTTGGAATAATCAGAATGAAAGACACAGGCAGAATAGGAGTGATCTCCGGTGGATGATTATCCAAGGAATCCGGGAAACAGTGCCCAAGGGGTAGAATATAAGGAAAGCTCTAAGTGAGCACCAAGGGAAGGATGAAGCCCTGGCAGACTGGTTAGAAAGACTAAGAAAAGCCTTGCAGTTATATTCAGGTGTAGACCCCGATACTGCAGCAGGACAGGTCCTTTTGAAAACACAATGTGTAGATAAGTCCTGAGGGCACATCAGGAAGAAGCTGGTAAAAGCAGAAAATTGGCAGGATAGGGGGCTTCAGGAATTGTTAAGAGAAGCACAGAAAGTGTATGTGAGAAGAGATGAGGAGAGGCAAAAGACAAAACCACAGATTTTAATGGCAGCAGTCAAGGAAACACAGACAACCATGAATACAGAGAAGCGCTCAGGAAAGAACAAACAACAGAAAAAGGCAGGTCCCACCTCTGGAGATACGAGATCCACGTGTTTTTCCTGTCACCAGAAAGGACACTTACAAACTTCTTGTCCTACCTCCAGGGGAACAGGACCCACTTGTTTTTACTGCCACAAAAAGGGACATCTACAAAAATTCTGTAGAAAGAGGCCACAAGATGAGGAAATGTTTCAAGAAGACTAGGGAGGTCAGGGGCTCTGTTTAATGAGGACTGAACACCTAGAAGAGCCCTTGATAAAACTGAAAATAGGTCCTCAAAATGAAGAAGTCACATTTTTGGTGGACACAGAAGCTACTAGGTCTACAGCAAGAAAACTATCAAAGGATGTGAAGTAAGTCATGAACGTGTAATTGGGGTTAAAGGAGAAGTTTTTCACGTTCCTGTAATTAAAATGTGAAGACTGAACTGGATGAAAAAATTAGATTGAATGATTTGGTAATAATACCAGAGGCTGATAATAATTTATTAGGAAGGGACTTAAGAGTAGCCTTGAGCATTAAAATAGCACCCTGTGAAGGAAAACTTAAAATCTATTCTTTAACTGAAGAAGATAATTTCAAGATTAGCGACACTGTGTGGTATACTGGTGAAGTAGGAAAATTAAACATTCAGCCCATTAGCATTGAAATACAGAACCCAGAAATCCCCATTCGAGTAAAACAATATCCGATATCACTGGAAGGTCGGAAGGGATTGAAACCGGTCGTTGAGAATTGAGTACATCAGGGGGTGTTGTAGTCCTGTGTGTCACCACATCATACCCCCATCCTGCCGGTAAAGAAGCCTGATGGTAGCTACCGACTAGTCCAGGATCTCAGAGCGGTAAATCAAAGAACCATTACCCGCTGTCCAGGAGTAGCTAAGCCAGATACCTCCTAATTACATTTGGCACAGTGTCGTGGATTTAAAGGATGCCTTTTGAACTTGCCCTCTGGATGAGGGCAGTAGGGATTGCCTTTGAGTAGGAGGACCCAGATACAGGTAGGAGAGAGCAATTAAGGTGAACGGTGCTACCGCAAGGTTTTACAGAGGCACCGAATCTTTTTGGGAGGGCGTTAGAAAATCTTTGGAAGTCCTTTGAGTTACCCAAAGGAATTAAGCTGCTACAGTATGTAGATGATTTGCTAGTAGCAAGAGGAAATGAAGAGGAGACTAGAAAGGTTATTCTTAAGCTTCTAAATTTTCTGGGAGAAAACGGGCTGAAGATATCGAAGTCAAAATTGCAGTTTGTAGAGTCAGAAGTGTGGTGTTTAGGTCATTGGATTAGTAAGTGAAAGAAAAAGCTAGACCCTGAAACGGTTTCCAGGAATATTGAACATAGGACCCCCGAAGTCTAAAAGAGAAATAAAGCCATTTTTGAGTCCCTTGGGTTATTGTAAGCAGTAGATAGAAGGGTTCACTAGAAAAGTAAAATTTCTAAATGAGAAATTAACTACCAATCACTTGAAACGGGATGAAAGGGATCAGGAAAATTTTGAGCAAGTTAAAGAAGCCCTACTGCAAGCTCCTGTACTGAGTCTTCCCAATTTAGACAAGCCTTTCCAATTATTTGTTAATACAGTTGATCAAACACCTTATGAAGTATTGACTCAAAATTGGGCAGGAAGCCGAAAGCCAGTAGGATATTATTCCAAATTATCGGATCCAATTAGTAAAAGTTGGCCAACATGCCTGCATGCTCTGGTAGCCACTGCTATGTTAGTAGAAGAAGCCCAAAAAGTAACCTTTGGGGCATCACTGGAAGTGTACACCCCCCTACTATATGGGGAATCCTTGCTAAAAAGGCTGAAAAATGGTTAATTGATAGCAGAATATTACAATATGAGGGTGTCTTGATAGCCTCCCCTGAATTAGAGCTGAAAATGACAAATATACAAAGCCCCACTCAGTTCCTTTATGGAGACCCAGGGGAAGAATTAATACATGATTGCACAGAGATCATAGAATTACGAACAAAAATATGCCCAGATTTAAGAGAACAAGGATTAAAAACAGGAGAAAAATTGTTTATAGATGTATCATCCGGAGTGGTGGATGGAAGAAGGAAATCTGGGTATACCATAATTCGTGGAGAAAAACTGGAAGTGAAAGAATCTGGTGCCCTTAGCCCGTCCCGGTCAGCACAAGCCTGTGAACTCTATGCATTATTCTGTGCATTGCTGTTATTAAAAGATCGAGAAGGGACCATATACAGTGACTCAAAATATGACTTTGGGGTAGTGCATACATTTAGAAAAATTTAGAAAGAAAGAGGACTTATAAACACTCAAAGAAAAGGATTAGTGCACCAAGGATTGATAATTCAAATTCTTAAAGCTTTGAAGAGTCCAAAAAAGATAGCAGTGGTTCAGGTGAAAGGCCACCAGAGGGGGAGGAACATTAAAACAAGAAGAAACGAATTGGCTGATGATGAAGCTAAGAAATCTGCCCTGAGGGAAAACAGCAATGTAATTATGACTTTTCAGGAAGCAGGAACACAAAATCAAACACCATACTTTTCTTTAGCAGAAGTAGAAGCCATGAAAAACCTAGGAGCAACTCTAACAGAGGGACAATGGATTCTCCCTGACAAAATCACAGTTAAAATGGTAGAAAAAGTCTAGACTCATGCTTCAAGGGTAAAAGGACCTATACCCAATAAAGATTGGAAAATTATTTTGACACCAGGAGACCTGAAAGTAAAGTTAAAAAAGACTTAAATTTGATTAAACCATTGTATTGCTTCCAAAATAAAGTTTAAAGTAAAACTGTAATTAATCCCCGACATGGCTGAAGAGAGCATTTGGTGCCCAGAGGCTACAGCTCATATGGAAAATCATTTTCGGCTGTGGATTTCACATAATGCTGCAATACAATTGGTGTGCCACCCACATAGTGAAAGAATAACCCAGCCCCAGGATATTCAAGATATCCTTAGTACAGAAAGGTCAGAAGCTGCCATCCCACAGAGAGAAGTTTCCACGTTTCAGCAAGGTTGCTGCAAACACGGTCATCAGTGTGAGCGGTGTAAAGCAGTGACCATGAAGTGGCTGAGACAAAGACATTGGCACAGAACAACTGTACCTTGGGACCAAAGAGATGTAGCTTTTATGATTAATTTTATACGATGTTTTAGTAGAGTAGAGCGAGACTTTAGAATGCACAATTGGGTTATAAGACAGATCAACTGTCACCGAGACACACAAAGCAGTCACACGCAGACAAGAGATTTTCGCAAGGCAGAGGTTCCTCCGATCCAGTTCACAGCTGAGAGAGCGGAGAGAGCCTCTTTGTTTATTTCTTACATTTTATACATTTGTGGGTCTAGCAGAAGATTGGCTTTTTGGAGTTTCCACCCCTCAGCCTCAGTGGCCAAACCAATTGTCAGTTACAATTGTTTTCAGGCTAGAAATATGCAAACAAAGGACAGAGAATGAAAAACAAAGGATTTGTTTATGTTACATCTGTGGGAAAAGGTAGGAAACTGCTCTAATATTCTACAGTAACTAAAAGATCTGACTCCATTTCAAAAGGCTTTGAAAACTCAGAAAAACCAGGGTAACAATCAACATTGATACTTATGTAATAGAAGATCAAGTACAAAGAGCATTGATTTATTTAGCGTATCACATGGAACAATTAGTGGCTTTGAGAACACTGCAAGAACATCAAAGGATAATAAAAGTAAGATGTGGATACAGTAGGATTCCCAGAAACAACAGAAAAAGATAAATTGTCTTACTTAACCTGTTCAGGTTATAAAACTCCTTTGATAGTTAACAATTAAATGTTTGTGTTTTGTAATTGCTACTAACTTTAATTTATTAGAAAAATAAGGCGTCCTGGATTGGCTGTTGACGGCAACTCCACTGAGTTTGGAGTCAGAAGAACGCCAGCTAGAAGGGATTAGACACTTCCTTGAAAAATGGGAACAGCCTGAACACATTGAAAATCTTTTAAGAGGCCTTGAGCAACTAACATTAACAGATTTCATTGAAGAATTACAATTACAGAAAAGAGATTGGAAACACCCCTTACTAAAAGAGTCCAAGAACAAGTAACACACTGGGAGTGTACTAAGCATGGCTTAGAGTGTCGCCCATGGGTTTGTGTTATTTGTGCACTTTGCCGTAATTTGTGGTGGAGAGTAACAAGAGCGGAAGAGAGAGAAAGACAATTGATTTCTTTAACTTGCTTAGATTGCATGCGTGAACAGTTAATTTAAAAAGCTTTGTCAGTGATTTTTTTTTAACACCTTTAAGATATGAAGATGGAACCTTTTATGCAGTGGTTCAATTAATAGAAAATTTAGACCAGTGAGTTTTTACTATATTAGCTTTTGACAGGGTAAGAGAGCAAACAATTCATAGTATTATAGACCACTGTATCATCATTAACAGTTCCTGTGGAGAAGGAATTTGTGTGCCACGCTATAGACACATTTCTTACGTGAATTGGCATTGTGAATGTGCTGTTGGTGGTGATGAAGATTTTATAAATATCCCCGACATCAGAGCAAAAATCTACCAACAAATCAGGTTGTTACCTGAAGTAGTGAAAAAGCAAATCTTATTGTGGTTGGCACATCTCCAGAGCTTTGGTTTAGACTAAAAGAGGAAGTAGCTGACTAACCCAGAAAAAGAGAGAGAGAGAGAGAGGGCAGTGCTGCGAGAACTGTGAGTAATCTGTGCCATTCTTGAAACAAACATGAGGCCAAGGGTACCAGTGAGACCAAATGCACCAGTGACTAGATCCCAGGATATAAACTTTGCTGCCAAGAATCCTGACATCTTGGCCCTTGGCTGCAACCCAAAGGGCCTTGAGGATGGTAGAAAGTCAAAACTCCTGAGGATTATTTTCACTGTGTTTGTGGTGATGTCCTTGGCAACTGGCCAAAACTATGGAGCCACTCTGGACAGAGTCCATGAGAGAAGGGAATGAGCAATGCAGGAACAAACAATAATAAAACAAGCAGCACAAGAGCGAGCAATGGGAGAACAATACATGCAAAAACAAAGTCCCAATAATGTTGATCCCTGTAATAAATGCCATCACTCCATGTGGGTCAAGGACAAGATGGAATTTGTGTTCGTGGCACATCCACATGTTAATGATCTCTCCAAGATCACAGCAATTTTATAGAAATTGTTTTTAAAAATAGAAAAATGGATTGGGTAGGGAAAAAATTTAGGATTTAATGGACCAGCTCCTTATCCTTACAGTGATCAAATTTGTCCTCAATATGGAAACCTTTTTTTTTTTTGTTTTGAGAAAGATGAGAATGGAAATGATCCAAGTACAGGTATAAGAGGTACAGCACTAAGGAAAAAAAAGAAGAAAAACTAAAAGAAACAAACAAAAGATGTAAAAAAGCCATAGGGAAAGAATTAAAGGAACTGGATAAGCTGTATGAACAATTAAAACAGCAGTATAGCAACTGGGATTTGACAACCTCAACTAAGAAATTTTTTGTATATTTGATGCAAGAAATTGCTACGGAATTAGGATTATCCAAATGCTGGATCTGTGGGAATGGCTGAAAGATGGCTGTGGAGAGGTGAGAGTCTAGCTCCAAAACAATTTTTTAAATGGAATCATACTCAAGTTTTCAAGACATTAAAATGACCTGAAGGATGGATTTTGAGTCATCAAGTAATTGGAACAGTCTGTGTGACTCAAGAAGGAAGGAAATATAATGAAGTAGTAGGATATACTCCTTGTATATCTACCTTAGCAGTTAATTCAGATAATAAAACTAAGACCTGGTGACCAAAAACTTTTACTGGGTATTGGGGAAAAACAAAGGAAATGAATTGTGAGTGGAATAATCAAACTGATTTGTGCTGGCATAAAAGTCCTGGAGCTAACCCCTACCAGTATACAAAAGACCTGAAAACCTACTGGGAACAACAAGAAAAAACAGAGAGTAAATGGAAAACCCCTGATGGAATATATTGCATTTGTGGGCAATGAGCATAGAGTGAATTACCTCAAAAGTGGGAGGGAACCTGTACCTTAGGAGTTATACGACCCTCCTTCTTCATCATCCCAAGGTCTAGGAGCAATATATTGGGAACACCACTTGATGAGACTCTAGAAAGGAATAAAAGAGATTTAAACCTCAACTTCCCAAAGGCAGGGGGAAACCAGGAATGGGGGGAAGACAAATGGCCTGCAGAAAGAATCATAGCGTATTATGACCCAGCAACTTGGGCTGAGGATGGATCTTGGGGATATAGGACCCCAATTTATCTATTGAATTGGTGATAAGACTCCAGGCAGTAGTGGAGTTTGTATCAAACCATACTTCTGATGCCCTAAAGTTACTGGCCAAGCAGCATTCACAAATGTGAGCATTTGGATATCTAACCAGAACTGCCCCAGATTATCTGTTGGCTGAAGAAGGGGGAGTTTGAGGAAGATTTAACAAATCTGAGTGCTGTGTGCAGAGAGATGATCATGGGGAAGCCATCACAAAACTTGCTGGAGAAATTCAAAGGGTGGCACATGTACCAGTTCAAAAGTGGAATTCTATTCTAAAAACGGATTGGTGGGATAACCTCTTTGGAGGAGCCTGGTGGAAGAAGGTGGGATTTATGCTGTTATGTTCTGGATTCGGATTGTTATTCTTACCATGCATGATTCCATGTCTTATTAGACTAATCCACCCAGTGATACACGGAATGGAAATTACAGCAATGCCCATTGATCCAGAATTGGCAGCAAAAGGGAAACCAGATTCTTTGATGGTATTAAAAGCTAGACCTACTCTCACTCAAAAGAAAGGACCTCAAGAGATGTTGACTGAACATGAAGAGACTACTCTAGCACAAGAGATGTCAGCCAAATTTGAGAAGGAATGCAAAAAGCTTGATGCAGCATGGGAGATGTTAGAAAAATTAGAGGCTGAAATGAGAGAGCGTGAAAACCTGGATGATTGGGAATATAGAAGAAATTGAGATTCAGTTTTAATTAAATGCATGAATCAATATGATTATAAAGAGATATCATGGAAATTGTAATAAGTGAAAATGATTCATGCTAATTGTAACTGTATCAATATTTTAATAATTTATATGTTTTAAAATTGTTTTTATAAAGTAGTAAAGGAAAAAGTAGATGTGATTACTGTTACAAAGCAGATGGGCCCCTTGGTAGACGCTCCATGAGAAAAATAAGATACAGGATGCAGTTTGAGATAAGCAAGAGTCTCAAAGCTGGATTAGCCAAAGCTGGGACTACTCCAAGGTAGAGAGATGGGCCCTTTGCAGATGTGATGGGATACAGGATGTCTTAAGATAGAACTGGCCTTGAGATGGACAGTGTTGGGACTATTCCAAGGCAGGGAGTTTGGGAGCTGGTTTGATCCATGAAATAATTACTTTTTGGAACATAATGCTTAGTTATATATAACACAAAACTTAGAGCACACGTGCAACCATTAAGGCTATTCATAGGATGTGAGGAAGATGCTGAGTCTTCCTCTGAAGAAGACCAACAAAAAGCCAAGAAGACCCCCTAACAACAAGTGAAGCATGAGCTATGTAGGATAGTGATGTAGATTTTAAGAATTGAAAATAGGAGGAGATTCACGGGAAATATTATTGAATATGTATTAGCATAAATTATGTAAGTTTAAGTTAGACTGCTTTGTTTTGTACGTGAGGTAGGGTGAGAAGTTCCCCCTCAGTACCCCGGTCAGTTTTGCTTATGCTTTATCCAAACAGTACTTATCTTTAATTAATCACTGCCGAATTTTTGTATATGCTTGATTATAAAATCCTACTTAAATAAAATTGCATTGCTGCTAAATTCAACTTTGCTGCTTCTTAAATTAAACATATAGAGCTTAATTTAAAATCCTTCCTTCCTTCCTTCCCTCCTTTTTCCTTCCTCCTTTTCTTCTCTCTCTCTCATTTCTTTCTTTCTTTCTTTCTTGGGAGCAGGTACCCTTACCCTCCCAAAATCACTGCCACACCACCTCAGCCCTGCACAGCACAGCACCTTAAACTCAGCCTTCCCAATTTCAAGGCAACCTCCCACAAGATACTTCCAGATCTCAAAATGTCTAAAAGCACCAGCAGCCTTTAAAAACTGCTTCCTGATTTCCCTCCATCTACTCCCCTACGCCAAGAGCACAAACCACCTCATCCCCCCATTGCAATCCCTACTCCTCCCAACTTTACTACCACCCCCACACTGCAATCCCCACATTACACTGCCCCATCCCATCCCATCCCATCCCATCCCATCCCATCCCATCCCTTCTGGGCAGGAAGTCTCCTCCAACCAGCCCTTGGACACTTCCAGCCATTCCAGGGCAGCCGCAGCTTTTCCTCCCACTCTGTGCCAGGGCCCCACCGCCCTCCCAGGGAACAAGTCCATCCCCACATCCCAGCTCACCCTGGCCCCAAGCAGTGTCCAGCCATGGCCTGTGTCCTGGTGCTGCAGGCCCTTGGCAAGAGTCTCTCCCAGGCAGCAATTCCTGCTCTTCCCTGCTCTGGGGCAGCAGATGCAAGTTGATTTGCTCCCTGGGCTCTGGCCCAGCCCCAAGCCAGGGCCGGGACCTTTCCCCAGAGGTCTGTGGCCACTGCAATGGTCACAGCTGCTAGGCTGCTGCAGCTCCAGGAGCCTTTGGACACCGCTCCCGGGAATGCCCAGGCTGCCACTGTTGGGCTGTCTGTGCAGGGCCAGGGCCTGCACTCCATGATCCCGCTGCCTCCCTCCCAGCTCAGCCCCTTCTGCAGTTCTCTCCCTTGGGCTCAGCATTTGTGTCTCCTCCAGGCGCTGGCAGAGCTCTTGGGGCCGGGGCAGGAGTGGCACAGCCCCAGCGTTCCCCTCTCTGTGACACCACGGTGGGGACAGCTCCAACGTTCCCTGCCTGGAGACGCTCCAAGGGAAGCGTCCAGAGCCACAGCCAGACAGCAAACTGAGCGGGCACTGAGCACCCCCGGCCTGGGCTGATGTGCATTGCTGTGCACACAGCTCGGGGAAGGTCCCCCTGGCCACCTCCACAGTGCCACAGGCAAGTGTCAGATAGAAGTACAGAGCTCTGCCCAGAGCTGACAGGGGGAGTTAATAAATAGGAACCAAAAAAAACCCTCAAAAAAACCCCCCAAACAATAACAAAAACCCCATATCAAAATAGAGAAATCCTACCCTCCAAAAGAACCCTGGAACAAGAAAAACAAACGCAACAAAAAGAAACAACAAAACAAACAACAACAACAACAACAAAATTAATCAAACAAACATCAAACCATGAATGAAAACAAGCAAGCAACCCTACAAATAAAAACAAAGAAGAAAAAGTACTTCCCCCTAGCAGAGCTGTTCCATCCTTCATACCTGCACCCACACAAGACCTGGGGCTGCAAAAAATGAGGGCTCATTGGGCACATTTGCAGGAAAAGCAGGTTTAGGACAGGCTTTCAGCAGAACTGTTCTCAGCTGAGTGAAAAATGCCCCTTTGGCAGCTGCAGGGCCATCGGAAATGCAGACCCTCAGCCCACAGGGGAGAAAAGAGCTCTGAATTCCCCTCCCCTCACACATAAACCCTGCTCCCAGACTGCTTCACACACAGAATCCTTCTGGAGGACTGCAGAAAGCTGAGTGTCAGCTATGCCTTCTCCATGTTCTGTGCCCTAAAGCTGCCTGGGAGAAGAAATTTAGGCTCAGCTCTGGTGGCACAATCCCTCCTGGCCCAGGGCATAGCACCAGGAAGGTCTTTGTGTGCTGCTGCTCCTGGGCACAGCTGCTGTGCCAGCACTGATCTGCCCCCAGCTCTGCACACAGACAGTTTTGCTCCAGCTCCAGAGGAGGGAACAAAACAGGGATCTCTGCAGAAAACTTGGCTGAGATCCTTTAGTTCCTTTAAAGTCACCAACAGCGCAACCCCTCATGGGCACAGTCTGTGGCCACAGGGAAGGTGGAGAGAAACAAAATGAGAAATGGCACAAACAGTGACATATCTTTGTGGAGAAGATTAAAGGAGTAAAACAGAGAAAAAGAACCTCCAAAATGAAACCAACAAGAAGTATCAAAGATGACTTTTATTACAAGTGACTTGCAGAAATTGGACAGCAGTTTAATGTTTTTTAAACCACACAGTCATCAGTCTCCACACTGCAGCCTTGAGCTCCTGGTTCCTCAGGCTGTAGATGAGGGGGTTCAGGGCTGGAGGCACCACTGAGTACAGAACTGACAGGGCCAGATCCAGGGACTGGGAGGAGATGGAGGGGGGTTTCAGGTAGGCAAAAAAGCCAGAGGTGATGAACAGGGAGACCACAGCCAGGTGAGGGAGGAAGGTGGAAAAGGCTTTGTGCCGTCCCTGCTCAGAGGGGATCCTCAGCACAGCTCTGAAGATCTGCACATAGGAGAAAACAATGAACACAAAACAACCAAATGCTAAAGAGATGGAAAATACAAGAAGCCCAAGTTCCCTGAGGTGGGATTTGGAGCAGGAGAGTTTGAGGATTGGGGGGATTTCACAGAAGAACTGGCCCAGGGCATTGCCATGGCACAGGGGCAGGGAAAATGTATTGGCTGTTTGCATGAGAGCATTGAGAAAGGCACTGGCCCAGGCAGCTGCTGCCATGTGGGCACAAGCTCTGCTGCCCAGGAGGGTCCCGTAGTGCAGGGGTTTGCAGATGGACACGTAGCGGTCGTAGCACATGATGGTCAGGAGATAAAACTCTGCTGACAAAAAGAACAGAAAGAAAAAGAGCTGTGCAGCACATCCTGTGTAGGAGATGTACCTATGGTCCCAGAGGGAATTGTGCATGGCTTTGGGGACAGTGGTGAGGATGGAGCCCAGGTCGGTGAGGGCCAGGTTGAGCAGGAAGAAGAACATGGGCGTGTGCAGGAGGTGGCCGCAGGCTACGGCGCTGATGATGAGGCCGTTGGCCAGGAGGGCAGCCAGGGAGATGCCCAGGAAGAGGCAGAAGTGCAGGAGCTGCAGCTGCCGCGTGTCTGCCAATGGCAGCAGGAGGAAGTGGCTGATGGAGCTGCTGTTGGACATTTGCTGTGGCTGCCCATGGGGACCTGTTCATGGATAAAGGACAGTGACAAGTCAGCAGAGGCTGCTTTGAGCCAAACCTGGGCCATTCCCTGTAGACTGTCCAGCTGTGACCCACCCACCCTTGTTCCTGCTCTGGGAAAACCTTCACCCAGGTCCCTGCCTGAGCCCGAGTTGTGCTGTCTGAGTGTTCCAGGAGCAGCCAGACCTGTGTGTGGGGGTTCTCCAGGAGCCATCCCTGCCCCACTCCCCTGGGTGTTTTGGCCATGAGGGACAAGGCAGGATATTCAGGATTTGACAATGGAATCACTCCAAATACAGAAAGGCTTGGTAGCATCTGCAAACCCAAGTCTAAAGGAAAGAGATGGACAAAGATGGTTTAAGGAATTTTTCCCAACCCCCACATCATTCCTGGTTCTCTGGAATCCCCAGCATTTCTGCTGCACTCAGAGTTTGCCACTGAGAGATGTGAGAGGCAAAGGATTCCCTGTGGCTTAGGGAAGGTGAGGGGCTGGATGGGCTTCTTCCCAACTGCCCTGGGTTTGCACCTCTGGCTGCAATCAGAGCACAATCACACTCCCGTGTCACCCTGGGATAAACCAGACCCTGCCCAGAGCAGAGGGATCCCTGAATGTCTCAGCCTCTCCAAAGGTCTCTGGCCAAGGGCTCAGCACCCCCTTCTGCCAAGGACACTCACGTCTCCCTTGGCAAACCCAACAGCATTTCCTCAGCTCTGGCATCTCTGCACTTCCCCGTGGGACATTCAGGGAACTCCCAGAGGCTGTGGCACAGATTTGCAGCCAGGAGGGCAGCTCAGAGCTTGGAGGGACACAGCAAGGAGATCCCTGGGTGTGCCCATGATGGGATGTCAGGGAGGGGGCTCAGCTCATTCCCCTTTCCCATGGATGCTTTGCCCACAGCCCCACAGGTGACAGGCAAGCTTGGACACCCCATTCCCATGGACACAGCTGCCTGGCAGCAATCCCAAGGGCAGTGCCTGACTCAGCTGCTGCAAATGCCAGAGCCTCCCTGAGAGCACCAAGTGACAGTGACAAGATCAGGGGAGGGCAGAAAGAAGAGGATGTAGAAGATGTTGTGGTGCTGTGCCTGGGAGGGCAGGGCACAGACAGCCGGGCACTCAGGACAGTGTTCCCATAGCCAGCTGTGCACGGCACCTCCCACACACCAACAGTGCCCTCTTGCTCCCAGCAGTGCTCTGTTCAGCCCCCTCTCCTTCCCTGAGCATCTCCCTGTGCCTGGACATTTCCCTGCTGAGAGGAGCCTTGTCCCTGCCAGCGCTCACAGAGCCCATCCCACCCTCTGTGCCCTGGGCCCGGCCCTACAGAAACCTGCCTGTCTGCAGGGCCCTGCCTGGGGCAGGCTCTGTCTGCAGGGGGCAAGGGCAGCTCAGGAGAGCCCTGCTGGGCCCTGCAAAGGTGATGCTGGAGCTGTCCCGGGCTGAGGAGTGGCTGAAGGCACTTCAGGAGCCTCCCAGCAGAGAGACTGACCACCCAAAGTTACAGTTCTGGAGTCTCTGTAAATGTTAAAACATTACTTTGATGATCCCATGTGTCCCTTTCAACTCAGAATGTTCTGTGATTCTGTGATTTCAATTCCTGTTTTGCTTCTCTCATCCTCCTGTTGCCTGTAATCAAAAGAGAAAAAAAACGCCTTGTAACATCATTAGGACAGAAATGTAAAAACCAGACCTTAATTGAAGCTTCCAGGTGTCCCAGTGGGGATGAGGCACACCCAGGATCTGATTTTAAAATGTATTAATGTTGATTAATTAGGATATTTACCAGGGACATCCAATATGAAATTCAGTTGCCCCAGTTACACACCCCTGGGTAAACCTGTTGGAGGAGGACCATTTCTTCTTTGCCTCACTTTTTTTTTTTTTTCATGACTGCTCACACTCTGGTTAAAAACAAAAATGTGCTTCTTGCAGGTTTTCCTCCTGATAGTAAAACTATACAGTATTTCTGGAATGTATTTAGAAGGTCTGCTTATTGTTCTAAAATCTAAGAGAAAGAGAGTAATGCACTAGAGTTAATCAAGGATAACACTGATATAAATATGTAATAGTAGTTGAATAGAGTTAATTAAGGATTATAGATTTATAACAATATAATAGTAGTTAACAGAGCTATGCATACATGAAAAATGTATAAAAGCAAAATTCTTTTTATCACCACCTGAGCTTTCCCACCCTGCTCCAAGTAGGAAATTGAAAATACTCTCAGGAAATCTCCTGATCTTTACAGCAATCCCAGGCTTACCTTCTTTTGGCAAGTGTCCTCCGGAGCTGTGCCCAGGCTGGTCTGGAGCTGGGAGCAGCCCTGCCCCACACAGCACCTCTCAGCAGCAGCACCTGCCCTGCTCAGGGCAGCTCCTTCCCCCCACAGCTTCTCCCCAGTGCTGTGAGCAGCTCCCCGGGCCGGCTGAGAGCTGTCCCTGGCAGGCAGCAGAGTCCCTGGCCCAGCACAGCACCCTGGGCTGCAGGACCCTGCTCTGCAGGACAGCCCTGGGCACCCCTGGCTGCTCTGCACAAGAGATAATCAGAGAATGTACTCACAGAGTCTGTAGGCATTGGGATGTTGCAGCTTTAGGAGATCCCTGCAGGAGCTGCAGCTGCCTTGTCCTGCAGCCAGAGGTTCCTGTGTCAAGGGCTGGGAGTGATTCTCCTCCAGTCACTTCTCAGCTCCTTCCCAGCCCTGAGTGATTGAAGCTCTCTGTGCCTGTGTGCTGTGCCCAGGGTGGCTGCAGGCAGTGCCCCAGCCCTGCTGGGCTGGGAGAAGACTTGCTCATCAAGAGAGATGTGTTTTTGAAGCTCTTCTTGGCTGCCAGGGGCTGCTTCTGTGCCAGGAGCCCGGCCCAGCTCAGCAGCACAGACACAGCACAAGGATTTAATGAACCTCTTGGGCTTTGTGCTGAGGCCCTGAACATCAGTCCCTGAGAGGGAGCTGAAGAAACCTTTCAGGAACTCCAAGTCAGAATCCAACTCCAAAGTTTATTCAAGTTTTAATGGGTCCCACTGAGGGACAGGACAGAGAAAGTGTCCCCAGGCCCCAGGCAGAGCAGAGAACTGGAGGCAGTGATGACAGGTGGGGACAAAGAGAAGCCAAGTCCTTGTGCCCTGGGGCACAGCAGCCTCTGTGCCACCAAGGGCTGTGAGGAGACACCTTGTCCTGAGGCCCTGGGGCCTCCTGGCACAGCCCCAGCAAGGCTGGGCACTGTCAGCCCCTTGTGCTGCCCTCAGCATCCCCCTCACATGCCAGTGGCCTCAAGGATGTGCTGGAAGGAGTTCCTGGGGAGCCTTGGTCAGCAATGGCCCTGGGGGGCTCCTGAATGCTCTCAGGGACTGCAGGTTTTTCAAAGGACTTTAGGTTTGCTTTTGTCTTGGAGTCTGTGAGAGGTTTGTGCAATCATGGCCTCCAATTATCTGCTGTAATTAGTCCCTTGAGAGGCTTTGTGGGTAATGACACACAGTGGAGCTCATTAATACTTCAAGGAATTTCAGGTTTTTAAAGGTACTTGGTATTTCCCTTTTAAAAGTGACTCTGTGAGAGACTGCAATCATGGCCCCAATTATCTACTATAATAAGTCCCTTGGATTCTTTGTCAGTAAAAACAGTGGGGCTCATTAATGCTTCTGGGTAGTCAAGGTTTTGAAGAACTTTTTGGCACAAAACTGGGTCAAAAAAGAGTCTGAGAGGTTTGTGCAATCATGGCCCCAATTATCGGCTTTAATTAGTCCCTTGAGTTTCTTGGCTAGTAACAAAACTCAGTGGACTCATTAATGCTTCAAGGTACTCAGGATTAATTTAGGTACTTCTTTTTACTACTGAGTCTCTGAGAGGTTTTTGTGCAATTCTGGCCTCCAGTTCTTTCCTTCACAGACTCCATGAGGAGCCTGTGTTGGGGATGGACCTCTGTGGCACCCATTGATGCATTGAGACACTTTGGGTTTTTCTTCTGACTTCCACTCCTGGAAAGGTTTGTGCAAGCTCCTCACAGGCCTGGAGGTTCCAGGGCTCAGCACCAAATCCACCACAGGGCTCATTAGCATCAAGCAAGTCCTGACAAACCATGGCTATGCCTTGAGTTCCCTCTGGTCTAGTGCCATTCATTAGGAAGTTTCCTGCTGCAGTTATGGAGAACTATTTCAAAGAGCTTCTAAGTAATATGTATTTGTATTTTAAAGGGTGTATTTATTTACTGTTCTCATTACACAAGAGGTGATTGCAGCATTCTGTGGTTGATATTGACCCAGGGTCTCCCAAGGAGGTCTGGCCTGCTCAGAGAAGCTGTGCCTTGAGGTCTGACCCAGTGTGGACAACCTTGCTCCACATTCCCCAACCCCATCCTCTCCCTCACCTGGGACCTGCTTTCCTTGGAGACCTGGCTGCACTTAGCCAAAGGAGGATTTTCCTCTTTTCTTTTTGAAGCAATCTAAAACTCCTGAGTTTCCCCAGTGAAAACAGAAACCCTCCTCAAGTGTGTGCCAAGCCCAAGGTGCCACCAAGAGCACTGCAGCCCTGCCCTGGGCCAGGAGTGAGGGTGGATCATCATCCCAACCTGCCCTGGGCCATGGCAAGGGGCTGTGGCCATGGACACTGCACTGACCCCACTGCTGGCTTGGGATCCCTCATCCCTTCAAGTTTCCTTGGAAAGCACCCCAAGGACCCATTTCTGCAGCCAGGTTCCCTGGCCAGGGGGGATGTGGGGGGCTGCAGGAGGTCAATGCCCCATCCCTGGAAACATTCAAGTCCAGCTGGGACAGGGCTCTGAACAACCTGATGTGGTGAAAGATGTCCCTGCTCATCCCAGGCCTGGACAAGAGGCCTGAGTGAGGCCTGAACAGCAGGCCCTGAGCCAAAGGTGACCTCTGCATCAACCTTCAACCAAAGGTTATCTTTGTATCTGCTCATTAGTGAAATATGCATGGTCATTAGCACTGTGACAGATGTATCCACTCATTAGTGAGACATGTATTGACCTTTCTGTGTTTAGAAGCCAGACAAGGCCATGAAATCTGACATCTGGCCTTGTTTGGGCTGGATGGTCAGAGTCACCTCCCTTGGTTCCTCCTTGGGCCCTGGCCAGGCTTTGGGAGGGACCAAGAGGAGGATGAAACCAGCTGTTCCTGCACTAGAAGTGTCTGTCAGTTGGTTTATTCAGCACTATCAGAGCTGGGGCCCTCTCCCAGCCAGGTTGGAGCCTCACCTGTGGCTGGAGGCACCTGCAGCAATTCCCAGTGTCCGGGAGTGGCTCTGCAGTCCTTGTCTGGGACAGCTTCCCCCAGCTGATGTGTGCATGTGGGTGATGGGAAAGTCTGAGGGGAACTGGTGATGGATCTTTCTCAATCCTGCAGGCAATCTTTGGGTAGTGATGGTTGGGTGCATTGCTGAAGCTGCTCCTTTTGTGCCTCCTTTGCTGCTTTGAACTGCAGTAAATGACACTGATTCCTTCAGGTGGTGTCCTGTGTCTTTGGTGCTGACACCTGCCCACTGGTAAAACAACACTGGGCAAGTCTGGCCAGATCACACCAAAATGTCACTTTTTAAATGTAAATATGAGGAACCAATCTCATCTGAAATTCATGGATGAGGATGCCTTCTTCCCTAGATCTTGCTGGCTCTGGAGTGGGCTGAGGTTGGAGCACTGTGTGAGCAATGGAGGAGTCAGGTAAAAGAGGCTGAACTGCTGGATGTGTAAAATGCATCCAAAAATTGCATATGGAAAAAGGCAAAGAACTTGTGGGTTTGGGAAGAGAGATGGATTTTGTTAAGAGCACATTGGAAACAGCACCACAGAAGAATTGGTTTTGGAATGCTCCCACATGGAGTGAGGGAAGGAAGATTTAAATCTTGAGCTCAGTTTTTTTTGTGCAAGTGAAAATAGTATTATAATTATTATTAATAATAGCTATTTTAAAATATACAGTGATCTTATTTTTAAATTTAATTTTAAGTCAATAATGTGAAAGAATGCTGACAATACTAATTTGTTAGCTTTGGCTACTCTCTGTAACAATAATACCTGACAGAAAAGAACTGGCCAATACCCAAAAGTCAGTGGTAAACTTTGCAAATTGTAGAATAGGGATAAAGGAGGAAGGGATGAAATTGGTTATTTTTACAGGGTTTGCTGATACTGTGATGTGGAATGCTTTGTCTGTTCCAGTGAAAAATACAGTGATTAAGGCTGCTGGGTTTTTCATGTACCTGACTATGCATGAGCTGCAGGATTGATTGAACCGGTGAAGAGGGTTAAAAGAGCAGTTGAAAAAATGAGGAGATGGGAACCTGTCCCGATGGAGAACCCATCCCCAGACGTGCTCCATACCCTTAACATGGGCCCAGTGGGGAAATGGAAACTCTCTGGGTGTGCACAGCTGCACCCAGTTTGCAAATACAACCATGGACAGTGAGACTTGGACTTCCTGGGAAATTGTTCTGGGTGTGATGGCTCCTGACAGGGCCACCCCAGAGGCTGCAGGGCTGGACCTTCATGCATTGGAATTAATTAGGATAAATCAGAAGCAAATGAGAGTTAACAATACAGGAATAGGAATTCAGGTTCCTCCAAGACACTTTGGTTTGATCACTGCTTGTGCAGCTTGGCCTTGGAAAGTGTTCATATCATGGGAGGAGGAATTGATGCAAATTATCAAGGAGAAGTTAATCTGCTAAACAATATAAAAAAAGATTGGATTATTCAACCCCATGACAGGGTAGCACAAATATCAATATTGTCAGTTTTAAAAACATTGGTGAAAGAAAGAGATCCACCTCCAATCAGCACTGTTGGTAGAGATAGAGGGTTTGGATCCAGCAGTCCTAATAATGGAGCCAGAGTGTGGGTGCAGAGGCCAAATGGCCCTCCTAAGCCAGCTGAGGGAACAGCTCTGGGGAAAGACAGCACTATTTGAATTCTGAAACCTGGGCAGGAATAATGGAAATATGTCCCTTCATATTCCCATTGTGTGTTCTATGCCAGAACAAGTCAATGTTGTGGGATATTTTTTTACAGATCCTGACAAACCAAATCTCCCTGTTTGCTCCAGTGGCCTCTTTGGAAAATGCTCTGGGTTGCAGGGTTCCATGTGAAGGCTGATGTGACACTGAGTGACTTCCACAGGAATTCCAGCCAGGAGCCTGGGTGCCTGCCAGGGACTGGGACCTGGAACCTCTCCAGCCAAAACCCCACCAAGCCGTGTTACCCACAGAGATCACAGGAAAGCTGAACAGCAAAGGACCTTGGGGGCAATATTCTGGAATTAAAAAGGCACTAGCTCCATGGACAACAGAATTATTGTTCCTAATACAAATGAGTTTGAGGAAAAAGAATGAGTACCCTTGTCACTGAAGTACTGCTTATAGCTGTAACTTGTATCTTGTTAGTCAGCCAGAATCTTTGTTTGCCAGAAACACCTCAAGTTTCACCAAGGGATTAGTCATGAAAATATTTATGAGAATGTAAAGATCAAAGTAGCCAAAATATTCAATGTGACTAATTGCTGGGTATGTTCTCAACTATATTGGGAGGAATGGGGTTCCTTTGGAGGACCCACCCTACGGATTGCCCAGAACTCTGTCAATGGGCTCTGACTCATGAGGGAGCCAGTGCAGTACAGAAAACTGTGCTGTGGAACACAGGAATACAATTATCAGCTTTACAGAATTGACTAGGATTTCCCTTCAAGAGAAACCAAACCCTGTTATAGTTAGAGGCCATAATGTGAAGGAATTTCTGTGCTTTACCATCACTCACAATGTCCATAGAACTCGGGGTGCTGGAGCTGGTCAGAGTCAGTGTCACACCAGTCCCAGCTGCAGGGCCACTGTGAAACTCCTCTGGCCCAAAGTCACTGGGGACACAACAGCAGCACAGGGAGGAGCCCTGGATCCATCATCAAGCCACAGTGGGAAATAGGAAATCAGACCTTTGGTCCTGGGAATGGGAGCTGCTGGATGTGTGGAGATTGTCCATAAACAGCTTCCTAAAGGATGGTTTGGGTCCTGTTTCCAAGCAATATTGATGCCTCCCTTGAGGGTACTTTGGCAGCAACCACAAGAAAGAGTTGGGACAAGAGAACGTTTCCCCCCCAAGGATGCCTTTGGTCTCAGAAAGCCAAAGATTCTGGTTCACCCTGTGCCCCATGTGCACTGCCTTCTCCTGTGGAGTTTATATTAACAAGCTAAATCCATTATTAGAAGAAGTAAAAAGAGATGCTATTAAAATATACAATAGCACATCCACTGAGCTCCAACAAACATGAATGGGGGCTCTACAGGACTGCATCTTCTTGGATTATCTGCTTGCTGTCTAGAGAGGAGCCTGTGCTATTCTAGGACAGGAATGTTGCAGGAATCAGTGCTGGGTTTGAAGTCCAACAATCAGGAATCACCTCGATAGAAAGATCAGGAGAAGAGAGGCAGAAAGAAGAAAATTCTTCATGGTGGGATTGGCCTCCAAATTGGAGGCTGCTGCAAAATGCGTTTGTGGCAGTCACTGCAATCATTGCAGTGTGAGAACTTAGTTTCTTATGATTCCATGTTAGAGTTGTCGTGACACCTCATCTGGCTTTGTCTGGGGCTGTAAGATCAAAGCCAACTCCCTTGCTTCCTCCTTGAGCCCTGGTCAGGCTTTGGGAGAAACCAAAAGGAGAATGAAACCAGATGTTCCCACACTAGAAGTGATGTCAGCTTGTTTGTTTAACAGTGTAAAAGCTGGGCCCTCTCCCAGCGAGGTTGGATCCTCACTGTCTGCAAAGGTGGGTTAGGGTTAACTGCACCTGCAGGAATTCCCAGTGTCCGGCAGTGTCTCTCCAGTCCTTAGCTGTGAAAGGGTTAAAAGCACTGTGCCTGGGCATACTTAAGAATAAAATACACTTGGAAGCTAGCAAATGTTAACCACAAGCTTAAGACACTGGATAAAACTTGTCAAGAAATAGGGGTCAAAACTTGCAAAAATGAAGGACAGAGCTTGCCAAAACCAGTGAGAAAGTCACTGAAACAGCAAACAAGAGACTGCAAATACCTAGAGGAGAAAGGTGAAAAGGGCACAGCGATGATGTCCAGCCTTCATCTGGAGACCACCAAGGAAAAGGTGTACCCTTCCTCAGTGTCACCACCAGAGTGCTGTGCCTGTGCCTCTCCTATGCTAATGATAGAAATGGGTTCTAAGATACAGTTTGCATGCCCACACCTTTTCCAAGGAAAACTTCAACTATGCATGAAGTATAGCCATATATTGTCATCTGCTGTGTGCCTGTGTGCACGCTGTTGGGAGGAGATATCTCCACGCACCCGGTATTCTGAATAAAGCAAATCCCCGCTTCTTGGACTTTGTCTCAGAAGTGTCTCTTGGCCTGGTTTGGGACGATTCACTTCCATGGGGTTCTGTCAAGTCCCAGTGGAACCTTGGTGCCATATTGTTCCATGGCCTCACAATGCTCTCCTGGCTTCCATGGGGTCCCTCTGTGACTCACTGCAGCCTTGGTTCCATCAGGCTCTCTTGGGTTCCATGGTGCACAAGCCTTTGTCACATCTGAGCCTTGCTTCCAGGAGTTCCATCGACTGACAGTGGCCGTCTGCATTCCATGAGGCACAGCTAGATCACAGCAGAGCCTTGCTTTCATCAGGCTCCGATACCTGTTCTGCCAACTGACAGGGGTGATTTAAAGAACACAGAAACCCATGGAAAGAATGGTCTTATTCTACTGTGAGTATTAAGGCAACACAAAAGTAAAATTATATATTCAATGAAATTACGTGTTTAGCTTTAGCAACAATCAAAAAGAGGCAAGGTAATGCACCTAATGAATATTAGAGGAGAGAAAGAACAGGGATTGAGAAGGATCCATCACCAGTTGTCAAAATACTCCACCCTCACTCAGAGTCTGCAGTCACTGGGGTCCTGTTTCACAGCAAGGACATGGAGAACCTTTCCAAGCATATGGGAAAATCCTATATGGTGAATCCACCCAGAGATGAGGTCTCTGAATTTGCTCTGAAAGTGGGTCCAGCTTTTTGTTGGGGATTACTTTTGTTCCCTTTTGTCTTAAAGAATTTTTTCCCCATAAGTTACTAGGAAACAAAGTGCTGATACTTAGAGGGTACTTGACTAACACAAAAAGATGTGGCCAAGAGGGATACTATCACATGAAGTTTGGGGGAGGGAAAAAGGATAGGGCAGGGGGGAGCTGAGTTTCTTTTTTCCTGCTCTCGGCATCGGAGAGGCACGGCTGGGCTGCTGCTTGCTGCATGAGGAGTCCACTGTTAACGGAGGGTCCGGTCCTGGGAATTCTACCACCATCCATCATCTGCTGGAGTGCCCAGGAATTCGGAGCCCCCCTCACCTGCCCTGCTGGAGCTGGGCCAGCCCTGCCCAGCCGTTGCAGCTTCTTCAGCACTGCTCACTTTGCTGGGACACCCCACTGCTTGCGAGGACGTTCTACATTTGCCTGCTGGGGACCCTCACTGATCCATCCACCAGCCTGGGAGTTTCCACAGTTCCAGCTTGATGCTCTTGGGGTCCCAAAGGATCAGACTGCCCTGGGCTCTGCGAAACAAAGCCCCTCGAGGTTCCTGGTTCTGCTTATTATTAATGCTGTAGTGGTTGTTTGTTTGCCTTGTTATACTTACTAGTAAAGTGCTGTTATTCCTTTCCCCATAGCTCTGACTGAAAACCCTCTTTAAACTTCTAAGAACTTGGAGGGAAGGGATTGGAATTTCCCATTCTGAGAGAGGCCCTGCCCCTCCCTGACAGATACCTGTCTTTTCAAACCAAGACATGCTCCCAGCCCTGATCCATGGGGATGGGAATGTCCCGCTCCCTTCCCGGGGCAGGGTCACACCTGAGCCAGGTGTGCAGGGCAGGACCTTGCCCTGACCCCAAGCCCTGTCCCACCTGCAGGATCTGCTTCCCCTCGGCCTCTTCCTCCTGCGGCCCCAAGCCCAGCTTGGTGCTAAACAAAGGGGCTGGGGCGGGGTCATCCCCCGGCGGGGGCTGCACACCCCCTCTGCCCCCTCCCCAAATTCCCTCCCGGGGGCAGCAGGAGCTGGGGCAGGAGCCCTGTGGGGAGGGAAAAGGGGGAGACACTGGTATGGGGGGGTCACACACACTCTGGGGGGAACACACACGGCCCCTGGGGACCCCCCCTCACCTTCTCCTGCAGCACCAGGAGGATGAGCCCCAACATGGAGCCCCAAAACATGGCAGCATCTCTGAGACCAGGTCTGGTGGCAGTTTTGGGCATCTGGGGGAGTCACAACTATCCTATGCTCCCTCTCAGCACATAGCTAATCTCAGACCCCTCAAATCACCCCACAGCTCCTGCCCAGGACACCCCCAACCACACCTTGCAACAAAAATGTCCCCAAAACCCACAAAACCCCCTTCCCATCTCCCCCAAGACCTACCCAAATAATCTCAAAGCCAAAAAGCCCTGTCAGGATGCCAAAACCCCCTCAACAAACCCTCCCCCCCCAGAATGCCCCAAGCCCCCTCCCAGAACCACAAATGCCCCCAAGAGCCACAAAAGCCTCTCTCAGTCCCACCAGGGGTCCCTAACACCCCTCCCAGCCCCCCATGGCACTGAGCAGGAGAGGTTGGTGGACAGGAACATCCACAGCCAGGAACAGCTCGAGCACTTCAGCAGAGATTTGGGCACTTTGGGGGGAACACCCCGGATGGGGAGACGCAGGCCTGGGACTGGGACAGACAACTGGAAAGCCTGGAGAACAGACGGGCTCAGGTGGACACGTTCTGCTGCAACAACTACGAGATCATGGCCATGTCCCTTGCCTTGGGTGGTCCCAGAACACCTAAATTCTCCTGAATATTCCCTGAACCCAAAATTCACACTCAAATAAAAAAACAAAAAACAAAAAACAAAAAAACCCAAAAAAACAAAACAAAACCAAAAAAAACCAAAAAAAAACCAATGCAGCTTTAAATGTCTGCTGGATTTCTTTATTTTTACCCCAATTCTGGGTGTTTTGATGTGATAAGCATGGGAATTATTCAGGTAGGGAAAGATCTCCAAGATTATCCAGCATTGCTTGGTGCCACCAAAAGAAACAACTGGGTAGAGCAGATCAGATTTTTGGGCTGTAAAGTCAACAAATCAGCTCTTCACAATTAATTTCCAATGTCAATTAGAGTCACAATGGATGTTCCTGCTCCTGCATCCATACAGGTGCCTGTGACAATCCAGGAGAACGTGGAGGCCATCAGCCAGATGTCTTCCCAACCTGGATCTTCAGGAATATGGGTCACCAGGGCTCTTTCCAATGTCAATCTTCTGATGGGGGATGAGGTTGGAGACTCACATGAAGCTCTTCCCACATTTGGGGCACTCGCAGGGCTTCCCTTACCTGTGCTTCCGTTCGTGTTGGATCAAGTGAGATGTGTCAGAGAAGATCTTCCCTCACTGGGGACCTTCAAAGGGCCTCTCCCCAGTGTGGATGCGCTGGTGCCTGATGAGGTTGGAGTTGCGGTTGAAGCCCTTCCCGCAGTCGGGGCAGCGGAAGGGCCTCTCCTCTGTGTGAATCTGCTGGTGAACGAGGAGACTAGAGCTGGTCCGAAACCTCTTGTGATACTTAGAACACTCGTAGGGCCTCTCCCCAGTGTGGATCATTTGATGGATGATCAGCTGGGACCTCCTGTTGAAGCCCTTCACACACTCCCCACACTTGTATGGCCTTTCCTCTGCATGGATGTTCTGGTGACAGATTAGATTGGATCTGCGGCTGAAGCTCTTCCCACATTGCTCACACTCATAGGGCCGTTCCCTGGTGTGGATCTTCAGGTGGCAGATCAGGTTGGAGCTCTGGCTGAAGCTCATCCCACATTCCCCACACTCGTAGGCCTCTCCCCAGTGTGGATGCGCCGATGCCTGATGAGGTGGGAGTTGTGGTTGAAGCCCTTCCTGCAGTCGGGGCAGTGGAAGGGCCTCTCCTCTGTGTGAATCCACTGGTGCTTGAGGAGATCTGAGCTGGTCTGAAACCTCTTCCCACATTTGGGACACTTGTGGGGCCTCTCCCCACTGTGGGTCCAGTATTGTCTGATCAGGAGGGAGCCACAGCTGAAGCTCTTCCCACACTCCAAGCACTTGTGGGGCTTCTCCCCATCATGAAGCTGCTCATGGACCACCAGGTCTGAGCCCTGGATGAAGTCCTCTCCATCTTCCTGGCACAGGGTGGGTCTTTCCTCCTCAGAGCACCCTGGGATGGGTTTAGAGCTTCTCTTTTTGTGCCATCTTTGGAGCTTTCCCTCCTCTATGGATTTCTGCACTGTGGAGCTGCTCAAAATGACCTCTTCCACAAGGTTCTGCCTCAGGGATTTATCCTCCCTGGTCTCCATCCTCAGCTCCTTGTCTAGGGGAGGAAGGACAAGGAGATGTATGGGATTTGCCTCCGTGCCAGAAGGAAGGGGAAGGAGATCCCCCAGTGCGTCCTCAGCAGGACGGCGTCGGCAGTGGCATTGTCCTGCAGCCGGGGGTCATGCTGGGCTGGGAGATGGAGCAGGAGAGAGGGGGAAAGGGGCACTGACTTTCTCCTCACCTGCCTGGCTGTCCTGGGGCATCTTCCTCTTCCTCACAGCCTTCTCCTCCATCCAGCTGTTCTGGAAAAAAAATATAATAGAGAGTCAGAGACTTGCTGGTTTTGTATGTTTCTTTATTATCAAGCTTGGCCTTGGGGGAGAGCTTGCTTGCTCCCTTGGCAACGTGGAGGAGGAGGTACACACAGCTTCGCTTCACAGCAAAGCTGGGGACTCCCACCCCCCCTCACGGGCTTTTTCCCTTGCCGGGGAGTCCGTTTCGCGTCGCTGATCAGGGGTCATCCAGCGATGGGGGACTCCTTCTCAGGTCACGGACTAAATGAAGCTGCTTCGGCGGACCCCCGTACTTCTTGCACTAGTCTAAAATGCGACTACAGTCCTGGATTTTACTTTGGTTCCCTGCTTTTCAGAGTCTCTTGTTCTTGAGTTGTTCCCAGAATTCTAGCGTTCTTTTTATTTGCATATTCAGACACTATCTGAATGGGAGCAGAGATACAGGTAATAAGGTGAATTCTTAATTAACAAACAAGCAAATAAGGTAATAAATCAGTATTAAAACAGGAATAAGGCAAATTCTTTATATAGAAGCTAGCATTAACAATCTTAATGGAATTACTTAACAATTAAGTAACTAAAACATAGATTTTTGAATAGAATTTATTTATAACAACTCCCCCCTCTATTTCTTTGATCGAGCTTTAGCTCGCATCAATTTGTTACCTCCTCTTCTTGAAAATAATTTTTCTACATTTTTGGAACTTTTCATATATTTCTTTGGCATTCTCATGTTCGGGTCTTGACTCTCTATTACCATCATTTTGGTCTGTGTTTGACTGGTTGCTTTAGGGATCTGGATACTGGCTTGGACTGTGGAGGTAATCGTTCGAATTAGACATGGGATTAGACAAGGTAAAAACATTAACCCGGTGATTGAGCAAATTATCATAAACCCAGCTTTCTTCCACCAATCCCCCTAAATGACCAAAAACTATTCCACCAGTTGGTATCCATTAGGGAGTCCACTCCTGATTTCCCACATAGGCTAGCTTTCGGATTTCTTTGAGATGTTTTTAATTACTGCGCTTTTATCATCAATTTCTAAACAACATTCAGACGAATTAAACTTACCACAGATTCCTCCTTCATCTGCTAAAAGGTAGTCTACAGCAAGACGTATTTGGTATATTACAGCTCTTGTTTGTGTTAGTTGGTCAGTGATGTGGTCTAATGCGAGAGCTGTTCTGTTAGATACCATTTCTAACACAGCCTGGAGCCTAATGATTCTATTTAACATGTAATTGGAGTGCGATACCCCCAGGACCCGTCCTGTGCCCATGTAGCTGGTCCATAGGTTTTAATGATCTCTTCTGGGGTCCATATTTTTCCTTTCCATTTTTGGTCTCCACCAATTGTTAGAGTATCCTCTTTTTTTCGTTCGACTTTTCCCAGATTGTCATATACTGGGACTCCTAGGTGTGCTCCTAATCTCTTGGGTAATAGGAAGAAAGCTGGCTTTATGATCCCTATTGTACAGCTTCCCGACCAATCCCCAGGCAATTTTGTATAGGCAGTATCCCCACAGATCCAAACAGGTGATTTGGAGCTTCCCAGTAATCTTCCCTAGTTTCAAAAGGTTGTTGCCAAAACCGAGACAGTTCTTTTATCCCCCAAAAAGGATTTATAGCTTTGTCAATACATTCATATAATTCATACCTCTCATTATAGATACATTTTTCCGTGTTCTCAGTTGACCAATACTTGTTAGGCCCTTTGGGAACCCATTTAGCACTTAAGTTTATCACTATTATATACCTTTTACACATTAATTTTCCCACACGGGTTTTGTACCTGGTTCCTGTCCTCATGATACATTCTTCCCCAATGATTTTAGATTTGAGATCCCACTTCTCTCTTCCCCTTGTTCTTAACTTTGTGTATTCTGTTCAGTCTGTTTCCATTTTAGAATTTCTAGAGGGCTTAAGCTAATTCCTTCCCAGGGCCATATTTCAGACATTTGTGTACCTCCACATATCCAGCACTCAGTTAAATTTAATTCTCGACTGATCCTTTCTACTAAGTCAATGAACAGGTTTTTTCCTGATGGGATGTCTAGGCTTTTTTCAAATTTTGTTGTCAACACTTTTTCTTTTATTATATCCCTCAATCCTTTGTGATCTGCTTCAAAGCATAACCAAGTGTCTCCTATAGGACATTCCCCAAACAGGCGCTGTGCATAACTAGCTGTGTTTTTTGTGGTCCAATAAACTTTTCCATCCTCTTGGCAAGTATTCAACTGGGAGTGGTCAAAGCAGTTTGGGTTCACGTTAGTATGGACCCTGAATAAGGATCTGAGATCCTCTCCATCGTACACTGGATGGTAGCAGTTAGCACAGGCTTTTGTTTCATAGGTGTGCTTTATGAACATCACCAGTACGATCCCTCCCAAGAGTCCGGTATGGGCCATCCTTCCTGGATCTCTTGCTCCACCCGGCCTTGCCTCTTGGAGTGGAGAGGTCTCCTAAAGAACCCACTTACATGCTTCCACTTCCCTTCCCTATTAATTTAGTTGCCCTTAGAGAATGTTCTGTAGGAGATTTACTCTTTTTTTTTTCTTCAAAAAAAACTTTACACTCTTTTAATTTTTCTATTACTTAAATTTGTTCAAACTGCTACTTATAGAACTTAACAACTTTTAAAATTAACAAAGAAAAAATCTTAAACTTATTTAAATCACTATTTATAAAACCTAAACAATTTAAACTTAATAAAAAACCCTTATACTTTTTCTATTACTTAAACTTATTTAAATTGCTATTCATAAAACTTACAATTTAAAAATTATTATTAAAAAAAACCCCTTAAACTTACTTAAATTCTTACTTATAAAAAAACTTAAACTATATGTAAAATTAATACAAAAAGAACTTATACCCCTTTTTAATATATCTATTACTTAAACATATCTAAAATTGCTAATTACAAAAACTGACTTAGGTTTACAGAAATTAACCCTTATTGTGCCCCCCCCCCCCTTTTTTGAGTTCGTTGATTATGAGAGGCAACTGAAACAAAAGGTTTTCACAGTCTCTGTTATCTCTTATTTCTTTTTAAAGGTTAATTTCAAGTCTTTCGGGTGTGGTGTTACTGTCCACTCGGTTTCATCCGGTGAGGGTGCTGAACTCGGGTTCTCTCCAGGAGGGGGTACTGGCCCTTTAACTCTGGTGATGTGGGTCCATCCTTTTTCCTTAGTGCGCACTGCTGTGTGAGTTGTTAACAGTACTTGGTAGGGACCTTCAAACTTCGGGGTCAGCGGGGTATTAGTCCACGTTTTGATCAATACCCAGTCTCCAGGATTGATATTATGCACATTTGCATCCAAAGGGGAAGTTTGAGGAAGATAGCCTTTCTTTCTGAGATTTTCTAAGGTTTGTCCAATGGTTTTTAGATATTTTCTAGTGATTTCCTCTCCTTCCAGGTAGTCTTTAGAACTATAAGGAGATAACAAAAAGGGAAGCCCAAATAACATTTCATATGGTGACACTCCTAGATCTGCTCGTGGCTGTGTTCTGATTCGTAGTAATGCTAGGGGTAAGCATTTAAGCCAATTTAGTTGAGTTTCTGCTATTAGTTTAGTCAGTACATTTTTAATGGTTTTGTTCATCCTTTCTACTCTGCCTGAGCTTTGGGGATGCCATGGGGTGTGTAACCTCCATTTTATCCCTAAGGCTTGTGTTACCTGTTGTAGAATTTGTGCTGTGAAATGTGGCCCTCTGTCTGAATCAATATTATTTATCAGCCCATACCGAGGGAGGATATCTTCTAATATGATTTTTGTTACTACTTCTGCTGTTTCCCTTTTTGTAGGAAATGCCTCTACCCAATGGGTAAGGTGATCTATGATCACTAACAAGTGTTTGTACCCTTGAACAGGGGGCATCTCAGTAAAATCAATTTGCACGTTCTGGAAGGGCCTTAAGGCTAACTCCCTCCCTCCAGGCTCAGTTTTTCTCATAACTTTTTGATTTATTTTCTGACATATTATACATCCCTGAGTAACTGCTTTTGCTAATTCGTGTACTCCAATACATAGGTTTTCCCTTAGGAAATGGTCACATAACCCTGGGTTCCCCAGTGGGTTAAATTATGTATTTCTGTAAGTATTTTTCTGGCTAGGGCTTTATTTAAGAATTTCCGTCCGTCAGCTGTTAACCACACTCCGTGTTCCCCCTGGTGTAATCCTAATTCTTTTATTGCTTTCTGCTCTTTTTTACTAAACACTTGCTCTATCCTTTCTTCTTCTTTTCTTGGTATTTTCTCTAATTTGAGGATTTTTACTGGTTCTCCTGGTTCTAAAGCTGCTTCTCTGGCTGTTTTATCAGCTAACTGGTTTCCCCTTATCTCGGGCATATCTCCCTTTTGATGTCCTTTTATGTGAACTACTGCAATTTCTACTGGTTTTTGTAAAGATTTTAACACTGACTTTATTAATTCTGTGTGTATTAAGTTTTTCCCTTTTGAATTTAAATATCCCCGTCCTTCCCAAATTTTCCCAAATGTGTGCACGATACCAAAGGCATATCTAGAGTCTGTGTAAATGGTCCCTCGGTCATCTTTAAGTAAGTCTAGCCCTCTCTTTAGTGCATATATTTCACAGCACTGTGCTGACCAATTACTTGGTAACTTTCCCTTTTCTAAAACTTTCATTTTCTCTCCCTCAATCACAGAGTATCCTGATATTCTTTTCCCTTCCACCACTCGGGATGACCCATCTGTGAACAACACTCTCCCATATGGAAGGGGTGTATCCTCTAAATCTTCCCTTACTTTTGTCTGCATATCAATGAGTTCTAGGCAATGGTGTTCTATTTCTTCAGTGGGCTCACCAGAGAGAAATTGAGCTGGATTTAAGCTTTTGATGTTGTTAGTTCTAGGTTATTTGAATTTATCAGTATAATTTCATATTTTAGGATTCTAGAATCTGTGAGCCACTTTTGAGCTCTTTGACTTAAATTGTTTTCAAATCATGTGGAGTATGTATCTTTATCTTTCCCTGTAATGTTAACTTTTGAGCTTCTTCTATTAAATAGCTGCAGCTGCAACTGCTTGGAGACAAGCCGGCCATCCCCTAGCAACTGGATCTAACAGTTTTGATAAAAATGCTACAGGTTTTCGGTATCCTCCCCATTCTTGGGTTAAAACTCCGTATGCTATCCCTTCTCAGTGTTTACAAATAAATCAAACTCCTTTTTAAGATCTGGTAAGCTTAAAACTGGTGCTGAGGATAATTTCTCTTTTAGATCCTGCAGCTGCCTCTCGTCACTCTCTGTCCAATTCATTGGTTCCTGGTCTATTAATTTATCATAAAGAAATTTGACCCCTTGAGTGTACTTATCTATCCAGTGCTTGCAGTATCCAAACAGGCCTAGAAGTTTCCTTATGTCTCTCTTAGTTTTTGGAGGTGATATAGACACTATTCCTGAAATTCTTGCAGGGCTTAACCTTTTACTCCCCTTTCCGATTATGTGTCCTAAATAAGTGACTTCATTTTCTACAAACTGTAGTTTACTCTGAGATACTTTTAACCCCTTTTCTCCAAGAAAGTTTAGAAGTTGTATACTTACATCTTTAACTTCTTTTCTGTCTCCCCTGATATTAATAAATCATCCACGTATTGCAAAATTTGAACTCCTTCTTTGGGACTAAACTGTTCTAATAATGTTTCTAGGGCCTGTCCGAAGATATTTGGCGATTCCGTATACCCTGTGGTAACCGGGTCCACCTTAGCTGTTGTTTCCTTCCCCTGTCTGGATGTTCCCATTCAAAGGCGAACCAATCCCTACACTCTTCTGCTAGGGGACATGCCCAAAAAGCATCCTTTAAGTCTATCACTGTGAACCAGGTATGCTCTCTTGGAATTTTACTCAGCAAGGTATAGGGGTTAGGTACTACTGGGTGTCGAGCAATAGTTCTTTTATTTATTTCTCTCAAATCCTGGACTAATCTAAACTTTCCCTCATCTTTCTTTATGGCTAATATAGGGGTGTTATGAGGGGACATACATGGTTCTAAGATATTTTCTTTTAAAAGATGCTCAATTACTGAAGCTAGCCCTTTCTTTCCTTCTGGTGACATTGGGTATTGCTTAACTCTGATGGCGGGGTATCTTTTTGCATTTCTATCTTAATGGGAGGGATATCTAAACACCCATATTTTCCCTCTGTAGCCCACACTTCTGGATTTATCTCTTGTATATCCCCTTGGGTCAGTTTCATGATATGCACAACCATTTTTCCATCTTTTGGGATAACTCCTACCCCGAGCTGCACTTGTAAGTCTCTGCCTAGTAAATTGGTTTCTGTATGTGGTAAATAAAGAAAATCAGCTACACAGTGCTTTGAGTTCCCTTTAATCTCTACTCCTTCAACTATTAATGCTCGAAAGGGCCTCCCTTCAGCCCCTAACACTTCACAAGTTTTTGTCCCGATTGTTACCCCTGTTGGTAATTTCCTTAAACTCGATCTATCAGCTCCTGTGTCTACTAAGAATTCATATTCTTCACTTTGGGGACCCACATCAAAGTTTACTAGAGGCTCATCTTGTTGTTCTATTGGGTCCCCTATTTTATAGAGCCTCTGACACCCCTAATCCTCCCCTTTCAGCACCCTCTCCAGGGCATCTTGCTCCCTTGCAATAGCCTCATCAAGTGATAATTTCTTACAATCCCTTTTTAAATGCCCTATTTCACCACAGTAATAACAAGTTCTATTCTCTCCTGGGTTACTTCTTTTTAAATTTACCCACGGTGGTACTATGGGTGACTTTGGTTCTTTAAATGAGGGTCTTGGTCCTCCCTCACTAGATTTCCAGGAGGAGTTTTTCTGGTTTTCTGCTACTCCAGTACTTTCTCTTGCTACAGCTACCATAATGCGAGCCTTGGCTTTAGCTTTTTCTTCTTCTCTCCTCAGGTAAACTCTTAAGGCTTCTTTTAATAATTCATTAATACTTTTCTCCTGCCAATCTTCAATTTTTTCTAATTTTCTCCGTATATCTGGCCATGACTTTGTTACAAACTGCACTTTTAGAATTACTTGTCCCTCAGGACTATCAGGGTCTATGCTTGAATATAATTGAAAATTTCTTTTTAATCGATTTAGCCAAGTGGCAGGAGTCTCATCTTTTTCTTGGGACCCATCAAAAGCTAATTTAGTATTATTCCTCTGGGGACAGATTCTCTTATACCTCTTACTATCAAGGACCTATAGTCTCTCATATTTTGTCTTTCCTCTTCTCGATTTGGGTCCCACCCTGGGTCAGTATCGGTAATTTATGATCTCCAGGTGGCCCCAACCTATTTTCCCTTTCCCAGATTCTGATACTTGCTGTTCTAATCATTCGTATTTCCTCAGGGGAGAACAAGATGTTTAATATAGAATTTAACTCTCCCCATGTATAAACATTGGGCCCAAGGAATTGGTCTACCTGTGTGGCAATACCTATGGGATCTTCAACTAAATTTCCTAGCTCTTTTTAAATCCTCTTACTTCAGAGGCTGTTAATGGGGCATTTACAAATCCCACTCCTCCAATTACTCCTCCCATAGGCACTTCCCTGAGGGGAAAAAGTTTTTCTGGCTTTAAGGCTTTTGACCTTGTGTTACAATAGGGTCCTTCACTTACATTATTAACTGATAACACTGGCTGAGTTACAAATTCCTGGGGAATTCCAGGAGAACGGGATGACTCACAGGAGTCTGTAGGGGTTTTGGTTAACTCCCAATTAGGAGGTGGCAGGGGAATTACTGTAGGTGAGGGGGAGGTAGTAAAATCTGTAGGGGGAGAAACAGAGGATGGTACTGTGGGAGAAAGGGGGGCTAGGGAAGAGGTTGTGTTTTGGGAAACTGCAGGGGTTATAACTGGGGCTAAAGAATTTGACTATTGGAAGGAGGTGGCAAAGGGGCTGTTGGGAGAGAAGGGGGAGAAGGTACTAAGGACTGGGGAGGAGAGGTGTTAAGGGGGGTGATGATGGAACCACTGGGGGAAGAGGAGGAGAGGGTTCTGAAGGAGTTTGAGTTTGACTCGGGGAAGTTAGTAGGGGAACTGGGACAGGATTTTGAGGGACTTGGGGCACCTCTGGGTAAATTGGAGGGGGTAAATGGTCTAAAGGGTCCCATCTTTGATTAGTTTCTGTTCTTTCCTCTTTCTGTTCTTTTCTTTCACACTTTTCTTTTTCTTTTAATTTGCAGACTTTTATATTCTCTTTACTCGTGGCTCTCTTTTGCCAACAAGCAGCATAAGCTAACTGGTTTACGTCTGGATCTTCCTGAGTTCTTAGGTAGTGGTTTAACTGATAGCACATCCACTCATCATGTGTTCCAAACCATGGCCACTCTCCTGGTAATTTTAATTTTGGCCAGACTTCTGTGCAATAAAACACCATTTTAACCTGATCTAGTCCTTTTGTGGCCTCTAAAGAATCCCATTTAGCTAAAAGTTGTTCTAAGGGACTACCGGGTGGAATACTCTTTACTTTGTTATTCTCCTTTTGGGATTTCTTTTTCTTACTAGTACATTGTCCCATTTTCTTTAAACTGAAAAAAAATTTCAAAGGTGCCCTTTACTGACTGGCAACACAGGTTTTTTTTTTTTAAGCAAAAAAAATTCTTCAGCTTTTCTCCCTTTACTTCAAATCTCCTGACTTAATTCTTGAACACTTCAACATAAAACTCCTAAACTTTATGCTTTTCTACTCTTTCCTACACTTTTGCTTTCATTAGGGAACAAATTCTCCCTCTTTCTACTCACTTTCTCTAACCTTCCACTTCTTGGACGCTCACACTTTACTTACACCAGGGGCTCAGACTCTCTTCTGACCCCTTTGAGGTGAGTCCTAATGACCTCACCCCCTATGTACCCCCGCGCCTTGCCTCACCCCTGAGACTCTGGACACGCTTTGCGGCGCACGACAGGGTCCCTAGTACTGGCATCCCCTTCCGGGCCTCAGGGCCTTCCCACGCCTTAGCCCCCGCCGGGCCGGACACCTTCAGTCCGAACCCCGGACTAGACTGCCCTGTCACTAGTACAGTCCCCCTCTTCACTTTTTGAAACGGAGGTAAGAGGTCAAGACTCCGCACGGGTTACCTGGGGGGGTATCCCTTCCTTGTTTCCAAGGATCAACCCCAGCAGGGCCCGACCCCTTTGCCTTCCACCAGGACTGGCTTGACTACTTCTCCCCAGCGAAGCAGCCTCGGCAAGAGGGATGAGTGTGTGTGTGCAGGATGCCCGCCTTGCCTCTACATTGACTCCCCACCCCGGTGTCCTCGGGCTATGGGTTTACGGCCTCCTCCCTGAGACCGGGCAGCACACCCTCTCCGGTGCGTCTGGCTCAGTCCTGGGAAGCAGGGACTCTCATGAGCTCTCGGCACCCGCAGTGTCTGGGGACACCCTGTCAACCCTGGTACGGTTTTCCCCCCCCCTCCAGGGACTCTAAACCCTCCTAGGCTACTCTAGCCTTTAAGGGGGGGGACCTGCCCCCAATGCGTGCCACTCACACTTTGTTTTCCCCTGCACGCCCAGGGGGGGGTCTTTCTGCCCCTAATGCGTGCCACTCACACTCTGTTTTCCCCTGCACGCCCGGGGGGGTCTTTCTGCCCCTAAGGAGACGCCTCACTCATTATTTCTCTCGCTTCCCCCTTTTCCTGGTCGGCCCCCTCGCGGGGTCCGAAACCGCAGTACCGAGGGGTCCACACTCATTTCCGGGGGTCCGAGCTGCCGGCCCCGACTCTCTCACACTCCCACTCGCACGTCTCCTTTACCCGCCGCCGGAATGCTCACCCTCCGGCGCTCCTCCTCGTTGCCGTCCAGGCTGCTCCCGCTTGTCCAGCTGTCCCGGAGGTCCGAAGGGCGAGCGGCCGTCCCGTCCTCGGTCCCTCTTCAGGCGTGGCCAGATCCCATGGACGAGCCCCCAAAAATTGTTCTGGAAAAAATAATAGAGTCAGAGACTTGCTGGTTTTGTATGTTTCTTTATTATCAAGCTTGGCCTTGGGGAGAGCTTGCTTGCTCCCTTGGCAACGTGGAGGAGGAGGTACACACAGCTTCGCTTCACAGCAAAGCTGGGGACTCCCACCCCCCTCACGGGCTTTTTCCCTTGCCGGGGAGTCCGTTTCGCGTCGCTGATCAGGGGTCATCCAGCGATGGGGGACTCCTTCTCAGGTCACGGCGAATAAATAAAGCTGCTTCGGCGGACCCCCGTACTTCTTGCACTAGTCTAAAATGCGACTACAGTCCTGGATTTTACTTTGGTTCCCTGCTTTTCAGAGTCTCTTGTTCTTGGGTTGTTCCCAGAATTCCAGTGTTCTTTTTATTTGCATATTCAGACACTATCCGGCGAATGGGAGCAGAGATACAGGTAATAAGGTGAATTCTTAATTAACAAACAAGTAAATAAGGTGATAAATCAGTATTAAAACAGGAATAAGGCAAATTCTTTATACAGAACTAGCATTAACAATCTTAATGGAATTACTTAACAATTAAGTAACTAAAACATAGATTATTTGAATAGAATTTATTTATAACAGTTGGGCATGAACAGAGCTCCTGCACTTGCGTTTCCAGCTGCTGTGCAACCAAAGCTGAGGGAGCTGGAGCTGCCTGAATGCAATAACTGGAATATGAGCCTCTCTCGAGGGGGAAATCTTCCCCCTCCTGTGCCAGCCCGTGCCAATGCTGCCATTCTCTGCTGCTGCTGGGGCACTCGGGGCTCTGGCTGAGCAGGAAAGGTGACCCTGAGCCAGGAGCTTTCCTTGGCTGCAGCAAAGCCTTGGCACACAAAGACCTTCCTGGTGCTGTGCCCTGGGCCAGGAGGGATTGTGCCACCACAGCTGAGCCTAAATTTCTTCTCCCAGACAGCTTTAGGGCGCAGAATGTGGAGAAGGCAGAGCTGCTCTCAGCTGTCCGCAGTTCTCCAGAAGGATCCTGTGTGGGAAGCAGCCTGAGAACAGGGTTTATGTGTGAGGGGAGGGGAATTCAGAGCTTTTTCTCCCCTGTGGGCTGAGGGTCTGCATTTACAATGGCCCTGCAGCTGCCCAATGTTGGAGTCCAGGGCATTCCTTTGGTTGCCCTGGAGGGTCAGAGACCTGGGCAGGGGGCTCTGAGACCCCAGCCCAGAGCTCAGAGAGACTCTGGCTTTGATCTCAGTCCATGGGAAAAACTTCCTAAACTGAGAGAGGGTTTGCAGGCCATGGGAGTGTGAAAAATAGTAGTTTAGTTTATCACAGAGTGAAAAAAATAGTAATTTTAGGTTCATAGCATTGGAGTGAATGGGGACAAGATGGAGAATCTGGGGCGTTGCTCCTTCTTCTTCCTTCTCTTTCCCTCACTCCATTTCTGCTATGACGTTGGCACAAAGTAGTTAGTGAGGATTGGGTCAGTGTATAGATGACCTTTTTAGTAATAGTGATAGACATTGGTAAGAAATAGTAAATAACGAACACGTAGTAATTAGTATAAAAGATTAAGGACTGCCCAGCTCGGGGGAGACGTGAGAAGTCCATGCAGCTGCAAACATCATGTTGGACTGTGAGAAATTTGTAAGATAAGAAACAATAAACGAAAAATGCAACCTTGAAAAAACAAACCTGAAGACTCCGTCTCTTCCTTCGGCTTGGCTCGGAGCTGTGCAGGGGGGAAAGGGACCCTGAAACCACCTGAATGTTGGGGAAGCCCCCCGACATCTGCGTCCCTGGCTGCGTGAAAGAAACACCTGGCTTCTCTGAGTGAGTGGGCAGAAACATCTAGTGTCCCTGGCCGGACAACATCTGGCATCCCTGACTCGCACTCCTGAAAAGGAGCACCAAAAAAAGGTCACAGAACCTCTGCAGAAAAATCAAAAGCTCCCAGAACATCAAACTGCCAGGCCGAGATCTCCGGAGAAGAAAAACACCTGTTTGGCCAAAAGAAGAACACCTCGTTCCACTTTGTCCCAGACGACGGCTTTCCAGGGCCCAGGAACCCGTCATCCTGAGATCTGCTGGACAGACATCGGGACATCTCTGAGACAAATTGGACCAGAGCTGCAGCAAACCTTTGGATTGGTAAGACCAGTGAGATTCAGAATACACCACACCCATGGGAGGGACAACATCACAAGAAGAATTATTATATTGGAACAGTTAAAAGAAATAATATCAAAATACAATATAGCGCTGAAAGATAAGGAGCTCCGAGCCCTAATGTTATGGGTCAAATGTAACTATTCACAATGTGAGACCCAGTTTCTTTTTGAGCCAGGTTTTTGGCAGGAAGTGAACAGAAAACTTTATGATAATGCCACAAGAAAAGATAAAATTGCCGCAAAACTTTTGTCGGCTGGGAGAATTATGTTAGAAGTTATAACAGAATATAGCAAGGAAGCGTCCGGGGTTGGACACCTGCCAAGCAAGCAAAGGGAGGTTAGCACGAGCCAGAAGAGATAGCCATGCTAACTCCAGGATTGACACATCCCCCAGGGGAAAGAGAAGGGGAGGGGAAAGAACAAAAGTATCTCAAGGTCCAACAGAAAGCTCATCAAAAGCCCCAAGATCGATTCCAGGAGAAATGAAGCTTCTGATCCATCCAACAGAGCAGGAGGATTTGGACATGCTTTTCTTTGAAGCAATCCAAGAACAAACCCCACATTCGCACACGGAGGGGGGGGAAGAACTCCACCTAGAAGTCCCTTCACCCCTCCAGAGTCGCCGCAGCGACAAACCCCTCCTTCGCCATTGCTCCTTTCCCTTCCCGTGGGAAAACTGGGTGTGGATGGAGAAGACGGGGGGCGAAAGAGCAGGGCGAGCGCCATCAGAACCGCGGAGGGGGGGCGAGACTGCGCAGGGGGCCGAGGCCACTCGGGGAGCCGAGGCGGCGGGACGCGACGGGACGCGATTGCAAGGCGCGTCGGGAGACAGAGGCGCGGATCGCCGGGAACAGTCCGTGGGGGATGGGGCCGCGCGGGGGAGGGCTCGAGAATGGGCCGAATACTACAAACCCCAGAAATCCTTGCGGCCGGTCCAGGCGCAGGCGCGACAGGAGCAGGGCAAAGCCCGAGGCGCGTTCCTCTTCGGGGGGGGGCTGATTCCGATGACGAAAGAGACGGGGCGGACCTTGAACGTGAGATAGGGCGGGGTATCCCGCCGGAGACCGCCGGGCCGAGATGGGCAGGGGCGGGGCCAGTGGAGACAGAGCGGGCAGGGACGGGGCGTGGCCGAGGCGGGGAGAGTCTCGAGGGTACCACCCCCAGGCAGCAGGGGCTGCGGAGCCCGATCACGTCCACGGGCAGCTATGAACCTGAGCCGCCTGCGTGCGGTGATCCAGGGACAGCTGCTGAGATATTGCGATGGCGCGCGTCCGAAAATATCTCAGATTTTACAGGCTTTTCCAGAATTAAAAGATACTTCAGAACTCCAGCCCGCAGAGAACAGCTGTCAGTGTGCCGACGTCACTGAGGGGCGGGGCAGAGAGGCAGCGAGCGCGGAGATCATCAGTCGCATCGACTGAAGCATCGGTTTGGGAGGACACTCCCACGCTGCATCATTTTTTTCCAGTTTCATATAAAAAATCAACCTCTTCAGAACAGCAATTCAAACAGAAGCCGAGAGAACCTTTGCCAGTGCTGAAGGATGATGATGTTGTTGATGAAGACCAAGAGATGTCAATCAAAACCCGATGAGGTGAAGCCTGCAAAACAAGTGGGTTCAGAGAGAAATGAAGCAGCAAAAGTGACAATTTTAGAAGCAGACACCACACAAGCTTCTGCCAAGCCAGAATTCCGTCCAACAGACTGGACAGACATAAAGAAATATGCATTGAAAGGGGATACACTTTCAATGGGTCCAAAGGGCATGGCTATGCCAGTGACATATGATGCACAGGATGCAAACCCAAGATGGGAGAGGTTGGATCGTGAAGTCGTCAGAGATCTGATGAAAGCTGTTCGTGACAATGGATTGGGGTCTCCATACTTCAAACAACTTTTAAAAGGGACATTTAATATATACGATTTAACACTGTATGACCTCCGATCCCTTGCTTCCATGATCCTGAGTGACGCACAGTTCATCATTTGGGAAGCAAAATGGAGAAAAATTTTAAATGATTACAGAATCAAATACCAAGGAGAGCAAATGCAAGTTTCACATTGGCACAATTGCCGGTGATCCACCGCTTGACAGTGCAGCTCGTCAAGCCAGGTTTCTTCCTCGAGATGTGTTGACAGACATCAAGGATGCAGCCAGAAAGGCAATGGTGCAAGTTTCACCAACAGGAGTCACAGAAAGTATTTTTACAGAGGTGAGACAAGGTCCTTCAGAACCCTTCAGTGCATTCATCGATCGTCTCACACAAGCAGTGGACAGGCAAGTCACTGATGAAGCAGTGAAGTCACATTTGATTTGGTGTCTTGCATTTGCAAATGCCAACCCAGAATGCAAGCCCATCATCAGTGCAATGCCAGGCCAACCCACCATAGCAGAAATTCTAGAAGTATGCAGCAAGGTGGGGACACCACAGCACGTTGCAGAAATTTTGGGAGATCAAGTGGAAAAAGCTGTCAAAGACGCATTTGCAAACTTTCAACAAAGACAGTGTTACAAGTGTGGCAGATCAGGGCATTTCAAGAAGGATTGTCCACAAGTTACCAACAATGCAAATTCAACAGATCATTGTCCGACATGCGGGAGAGGGAATTATCACCCTGCAAAAAACAATGCGAGTGGAAAAACTCAGTCGGAAACTCCAGAAAGAGCGCGAATCGTCAACGCGCGACGACACAAGTGCTGGCGATGACTCAAGAGCAGGTTCCGCAAGGGGGACAATCATCGGGGAACAACAATCCAGCGCCCTCAGCAGGACAATTTGTAGGATCCCCAGTGATCCAGAGTTACTCCCACCAGGGGCGCAATGTGACTTGGCAACTTCCAAAGTGATATGTTTTTTGATGACAATTATGCAGTGATACCCACTGGTGTCACTGGATCCTCGTGGAAGAGACAGGACTTTCTAATTATAGGTAAGACAGAAGCAGTGTTTTGGGACTTGTTATTTACCCTTCTGTCATTTCAGCAGATCGCAATGATGAGTTGACAGTTTTAGTGAAGCCTCATCAGCCACCATTGATCATTCCTCCAAACACCTCGATTGCCAGGGCAATTGCATTGCCACCTCATGCAGCAGAACAAGTCTTGCCAGTGCTCCAGGAACAAGATCCTCCTTCAGGTGAGCACATGGAGGTTCATGCCTCCTGGGTGAAGCACATAGGCCGAGACAGACCAATTCTCATCTGTGAATTGACCCAGTGACAAGACAATCGCAGTCAAAGGGATGCTCGACACAGGGGCGGACGTCACGGTAATTTCATATCTTTTTTGGCCCAAGAATTGGAACTTAATTGCTCCCTTGAGTCCTCTTTCAGGCATAGGGGGGAACACCTTATGTCTGCAGAGTGAAGATGCGGTTGTTGTCTCAGAGCCAAGAGGTAGGACTGCAATCATTCGCCCATTTGTTGTGCAAAGACCCATCACAGTGTGGGGAAGGGACATTTTAGTACAATAAGGCGTGAGGTTAGAACTAGATTTTTAGTGGGGGCCACTGTAGCACTCACCACTTTGAAATTGACCTAGAAAACAGACAATCCTGTCTAGGTGGATCATTGGCCCCTCAAAAAAAAAAAAAATTGAGTGCTCTCAAAAATTTAGTCAGGGAACAATTGAAAAAGGGACACATTGTACCAACAAACAGTCCCTAGAATTCCCCAGTGTTTGTCATTCGCAAGAAAGCCTCTGGATCATGGAGATTGCTTCATGATCTCAGAAAAATCAATAAAGTCATTGAAAAAATAAGACCACTTCAGCTGGGGCTTCCATCTCTCTCAATGATTCCGAGAGATTGGTCGCTTGTGATCATTGATCTCAAAGACTGTTTTTTCAACATTCCACTTCATCCAGATGATACTCCTCGATTTGCCTTTTCCATCCCAAATGTCAACAAGGAAGAGCCTCTGCAGAGATACCATTAGTTGTTCTTCCTCAAGGACTCCGGAACTCGCCACCATCTGCCAATAGTTTGTTGCACGGGCACTGTCTCCAGCTCGAGAAAAACATCCAAGAGCAAAAATCATTCATTATATAGATGATCTGCTCATTGCAGCACCGACACAATAAGAATTGCAGAGAGCTCGTGACTCTGTGATCACAGAGGTGCAACATGCAAGTTTAAAAATTTCAACTTCAAAAATTCGGAAATTGCACCTTAGAAATACTTAAGATAGAAAATCACTGAACAAACAGTGAAACCACAGAAAATAGAAATTAAATCAAAAGTTAACAACTTACAAGATTTGCAACAACTTTTAGGGGAGATCAACTAGATAAGATCCATCTTAAGAATCACAAATGATGAACTTGCGCCTTGTTCAATCTCTTGAAAGGGGACAGTAACATCAAATCTCCCAGGAGCCTCACCCCTGAGGCTCGGGAGGCCCTTGAGAAAATTGCTGGAGCCCTCCAGCAGAGACAGGCACATCGCTTTGTAACATCTTTACCGTTTTTTTTGCAGTGTTGGGAGAAAAAATACAGTTGTATAGATTGATCTTTCAGTGAGATTCATCACAGAAAGACCCATTGTTGATTTTAAAGTAGATTTTTTTATCTTACAGGTCTCCGAGGACGATCCTCTCAAGTCTAGAAATGATAGCTCAGATCATCATCAAAGCTAAGACCAAGCTGCAAACAATGGCAGGCAAAGATTTTACAACAATTTACTTGCCTTTAAAAAAAATTATTTTAATTAAGCTTTGCAAAAGTCAGAAGTTTTGCAGATTGCATTGTTAGATTACTCAAGTGTTTGTACTATTCATTTCCCAAGTCACAGGCTGTTAAAAGCAAAAATAAGTTTCAGAGAAAAACCGAAAATAAGTGAGGTGCCGTTGGATGCAATAACAGTTTTTACCGACAGCTCAAGAAAGACTCACAAATCAGTAAGTACATAGCAAGATGACATCACGGGGGAGTGGAAATCAAATATAAAAATAGTACAAAAGTCACCACAAATAGTAGAATTAGCAGCAGTGGTCAGAACTTTTGAGCTGTTCCAACAACCTTTTAACTTGATCACAGACTCAGCTTACATAGCTAATGTAGTCAAGAAGCTTAAGAGTTCACTTTTAAAAGAAGTTGACAATGAAAATTTGTATTCATATTTGCTGTGCATGAGGACATTGTTGCAAAACAAAAACATAAATACTTTGTCTCTCACATCAGAGCACATTCATCCCTTCCAGGTTTTTTAGCAGAAGGCAATGCACACGCAGACAAATTGACCATGCCAATTTCAAGGACTTTACCGAACATTTTTGAACAAGCAAAATTAAGTCATGCATTCTTTCATCAGAATGCTCAAGCACTAATAGAAGGCTTTCACATTTCCAAAAGTCAGCAAAAGAAATCATTAGTGCTTGCCCAGATTGCCAGCTTGTGCAGCCTCCTGCATCAATGGGAGCAGTCAATCCAAGAGGATTGCACAGTTTGCAGTTATGGCAAACTGATGTCACAAAATATCCATCCTTTAAGAAACTCAAAAATGTTCATGTTTCAGTTGACACATTTTCAGGTGCAGTCTTCGCATCATTGCACACAGGTGAGACAGCACAACACGCTTGTCGACATTTCTTGCAGGCATTTGCATCTTTAAGCGTGCCGCAAGAAATCAAAACAAACAATAAACCAACATACATAAGGAAAGTGCTTGACAAATTTCTGAAGAAGTGGGGTATCCATCATACCTTTAGTATCCCACACTCTCCAACAAGTCAAGCAATCATTGAAAGAACACATCAAACATTGAAATCCCTTTTAGACAGACAAAAAAGAGGAAAAGCAGACGCAACACCATACACACTTAAATAAGCCTTGTATGTGTTGAATTTTCTCAATGGCTCTTTTACAGAGCCAACTCCACCAATCATAAGGCATTTTTCAAACAGCACGAAAGCAAAACTAAAAAAAACCCTTTAGTTTTAGTCAGAAACCCAGAAACAAGTCAAATTAAAAGACCATTCAAATTGATAACTTGGGGCAAGAGATTTACTTGTGATCTCCACAGCAGTTGGCCAAAGTGGCTGGCAGCAAGACACGTGAAACCATACCGAGTCCAGACGCAAGCAGAGACAGACCCCAAACCAGAGAAAGAAGTGGGCACGCAGACGTGAGCCTGTGTCAAACAGCAGACATCCCTTCGTTCTACGTGCAAAAGAACTCTAGAACTTGAGTTCTTTAAGGCTTAGGTGGTGTTGCATTTTTAAAGATTCCCATGAGAAAAAGTCATTGAAAATGAAAGAACTATCCTTGTGCCTCATTCTCTTCTTAGCTGCCTTAAGCAATGCAGCAGTTTTGCCCGTAGCTCAACCAAAAGAAATGTTTGAAAACTCTAGCCAATGCATCAAGTTTAGATACCATCTGCCTGACACACTCAAGACCAGGGAAACCTTTCTCAACATGTTTAGTGAGATTGCCAGTAACCGAATAGCCAATTCCAAAAAACATCCCTCCAGAAATTTCAAAGTCCATTGTAAATCCAGTGACCAATGGATGTTTGGTGAAATTCCTTCCTGTAGCTCCTTTTAAACCCCAAAACTAGAAATTCTTAGATCAGTCTCAATGCAATTCTGTGTGAAATTCAGCCTTTCTAGGTAGCAAAAAATAAAACTATAGACGTCACTCCAAACCTCAATTTTTACAGAAATTCATCATCTTGGTGTAATTACACTAAGATGCTGAAAAAAATCCAATCATGTTCCAGCTCAGTTACCAAGGGAAACTTTTTCATTTGTGAGAACAAAATTTAGCCCGCGATTCCTGCAAATGCCACAGGTGGTCCGTGCAGCATTAGAATGCTTCATTGCTAACACCCAACATGACACTGATGAGAGAACTAAAACAGAGAGGGAAAAGATCTGTTCAAATGTATGACACAAATTGTAATGAAGTTCACACATAGAGCAAGGCTCAGAGAATTGCAGTTGCAATTTTTTACCCACAAGTAGCATCAGGAGCAGCCTTGACACAATTGGATCATGTGGTTGTTAGCTAGCAAACATGCCCGAGCTGTCTCTCTTGCACTGAGTACATGTTGTTAGACATTGACAGTGTAAGACGAGCAACTCTCCAAAACAAGGCAGCGATTGATTACCTTTTGCTGACCCACGGGCATGGTGAGGAATTTGAGGGAATGTGCTGCATGAATTTGTCAGATCATTCCAAATCCATTCATAAAAACGTCAAGCAATTGCAAGAGAGTGTGAACAAACTTAAAGAAGTAACTGCATCATAGAGAGATAGTTTTTTCAATTTGTTTAACCTTTCACCACTGTAGAAAAAACTTTTAAAAATAGTTATATATATTTTAGTAAAGCTTGTAATCCTTCTCATGATTTTGCCATGTTTTTTTCTACGTATACGGAGCCATAGACAGAGTAGCCAAAGAAGTGTTTTTAGTTCAAACAGGAGGGGGAGATGTTGGAGTCCAGGGCATTCCTTTAGTTGCCCTGGAGGGTCAGGGACCTGGGCAGGGGGCTCTGAGACCCCAGCCCAGAGCTCAGAGAGACACTGGCTTTGATCTCAGTCCATGGGAAAAACTTCCTAAACTGAGAGAGGGTTTGCAGGCCACGGGAGTGTGAAAATTTGTAGTTTAGTTTATCATAGAGTGAAAAAATAGTAATTTTAGGTTCATAGCATTGGAGTGAATGGGGACAAGATGGAGAATCTGGGGCGTTGTCTCCTTCTTCTTCCTTCTCTTCCCTCACTCCATTTCTGCTATGACGTTGGCACAAAGTAGTTAGTGAGGATTGGGTCAGTGTATAGATGACCTTTTTAGTAATAGTGATAGACATTGGTAAGAAATAGTAAATAACGAACACGTAGTAATTAGTATAAAAGATTAAGGACTGCCCAGCTCGGGGGGAGACGTGAGAAGTCCATGCAGCTGCAAACATCTTGTTGGACTGTGAGAAATTTGTAAGATAAGAAACAATAAACGAAAAATGCAACCTTGAAAAATCTACACCTGAAGACTCCGTCTCTTCCTTCGGCTTGGCTCGGAGCTGTGCAGGGGGGAAAAAGACCCTGAAACCACCTGAATGTTGGGGAAGCCCCCCGACAGAGGGAGAGAAAGCAAAATATTTTCACCACTTAATTCCCCTTGCTTTTCTTGTTTTGCCCGAACCGTCAGTGAAGACGGTGGGTCCTTGCACTGGCTCTTGGCTAGTTTTGGGTCGTAGAGGAAATTGAGTATTTTTGGCCACTTGCAATAGCTTGTGGCTAGGCAGATGATAAGTGACCTGCCCTGAAAAACCCTCGAGAGCATTTTGCAGTGAAACATTGTTCGCATAGCTTCCAATCAAATTCCTCCCTCTGAACCGGGAGTATGATCTTTGAGGCAACTGCACCCATCAATTGCAAACAGCGTTGCCGGCACTTGATTATCAAGCGCGCAATCAATTCGAAGAGCGCCGTCGCCGTCTTATGCGGCTGATGAGGCAGGAAGACCCATTCCAAGACGTGCAGAAGATCAGTCCAATCATCATTCCATTGGCCGATGATACCTGTAGGATGTAAATCAGGAGTGGTAATGAACACAGTGACATCAATGGAAGGTTCAATGCGGTACACCTGGCGAGCCGAAACAGCTTACTGAACCTCCTTCAGAACTTTTCGTGCCTCAGGGGTTAATTCACGAGGTGACTTTAAATCAGTGTCCCCTTTCAACATTTCAAACAAGGGAGACAGTTGTGCTGTGGTCAGTCCCAAGTAAGGACGTAACCAAGTGATAACACCTACGAGCTTCTGAGCTTCATTCAGTGTCTTCACCGATTGCACAAATTGCACCTCCTGGTGACGGATTGTCCGTTCCAGAATTTTGACCCCCAAATATTTCCTGGGGGGTTGTTGTTGTACCTTTTCTGGAGCCACCTGCAGTCCATGTGAATGCAGAGCATTCAACAACCGAGGCTGTATCCTCAGCAGCTCATCCTGGGTGGGCATAGCCACCAAAATGTCATCCATATAATGATAGACGTGAGAATCAGGAAACTGCTTGCGAACTCCAGACAAGGCACGGGCTACATACCATTGGCACAACATTGGCAAATTCCGCATTCCTTGAGTAAGAACTCTCCATTGATACCGCTGTGGAGGCTCTGCATTGTTTATTGTTGGTACCGTGAAGGCAAATTTTGGTCTGTCATCGGGATGCAGAGGGACCATAAGAAAACAATCCTTCAGATCCACAATGAGGACCGGCCAGTCCACAGGAAGCATGGTAGGCGATGGCATGCCAGCCTGCAATGTCATCATGCCTTCCATCAGGGCATTGATCTTTCGGAGGTCTTGTAGCAACCTCCATTTCCCAGACTTCTTTTTGATACAAAAGACAGGAGTGTTCCAGGGATTGGTAGATGGTTCCAAATGCCCCTTGTCTCACTGCTCCTGTACGGGTTCATGAAGGGCGATTAGCTTGTCGTGAGGGAGGGGCCACTGGTTCTCCCAGATGGGTCTGTCCACCAGCCACCGTAAAGGAGGTGTGGGACACTCTGCGCCCTTCATCACAGTGGCCCCAATCAAAAATCCATTCCCATTCACACCCCCCACGCGGCCAAAACATCCCTCCCCCAGAGGTTCTGGGCAATCTCAGTAACATGAGGCCAGGTTAGGGCTATCTGTCCCTCTGGGTTCGTGATGGCCATGGGATTCTGGCTCATGTAGCATTGCTTCGTTCCACCTAAGCCCGAGATCGATGTCTTTGCCAGCGTCAAAGGCCACTGCGGGGGCCAAGCAGCCAGAGAGAGAATGTTCACATCAGCCCCCGTATCTAGGAGGCCACAAAGGTGAATCTCCGATGGCGTGGCACCAGCCATGGACACGGTACACAGCATCTCAGGACGGTCTTTGGTCAGGACAGCAGTCCAGCACACTTGAGGTGGCCCAGTAGAGCCAAAGCCACTGTCACCTCGCGACTGGTCCTCAGTTCTGGAAACATAAGACTTAAAAGGAACAAGTTGAGCAATTTGTGTGTCTTTTGGGATAGTCAGAGAGGGAGTGGGTGTGGAGACCATTTCATGAATCTGCCCTGAAAAATCCGCATCAATCAGTCCCAGCTGCACCATGATACCCTGAATGGTGGCACTGGACCTCCCATCAGGAAGACACTCATGGCCATCACCCAAGGGACCAAAGGCATCCAGGGGAACCTTGTGTATTTTGTCCGAATCAATCATGACATACTCGGCTGTGCGGACATCAACACCTGCTGAACCGCGGGTGCTGGCAAGCCTGCTGAGCAGATCTCCATTGGTTGGGGCTGAGGCAGAGACATTTGTGTCGGCACGCATCTCGCCTTTGTGCTCCGCTTTGTGTTTCCTGAACTGACCAACGAATGACCATTCACGTGCACTGTTGTCTTACAC